>APFE030661338.1:13532-24749 GCA_000404065.3 Pinus taeda | reverse complement strand
CTTAGACTTGCAAACCCATCATTTCAATTTTTCTTTTTCATGCTTTCCTATCTACAGACTACCCTTATTTCATCCAAGGGCCCAGATAAAGCTGTTGGGCTCCTTTGATTCTCTACCTATCTAAGAATCTGCCAAGATTAAGCTGTTTGGACAGATTTTCATTCTTTATATTCTATAACAGGAAATTTAAACCTAGGGAGACCAAGATTAAGCTGTTTGGACCTCCCTTTAACTGAAAATTGTGCAACACCGGAATAAATTCTCAAAATTTGGAAGGCAGTTAAATGAACTCTGAGTAGCCTTCTTCGCTTGGAGACTGTTAAGCAAATATGGAGCATTGCAACATAAAAAGTATGACATATTTGGCCTGTAAAAATGTCAATCATGAAATATGAGTAACCTGCTGCAGCAGGAGGCTAACACACAGCATTCGGGAAGATTGACTGCCAGACCGTAAAAAGTATTCTGCAATTTTACGATTGGTTTGGTAATCCTCTCTGCCTAGATCTCTAGAGAAGTTCATTTTGCTCCTTTTCAGACTCCTTAAAGGAAAAGGTCCTCTGAGCACTTGTCACTTCAGGCTCAATAAAAATCGAAGGCGACTAGAGTCATATTTTGTTTTTTCTCGACTCTTTAAAATTGAAAAAAAAAGTTGTGTTAAAGTGTCTAAAATTCATTTAATTCAAAAAACATTTTTCCCTTTTTATTTTGAGTTGATCAAGTAATCCATAATCGTGGAAGAAAGTCAATCAAAACCCCATCGTTCACGGAGACTTACGAGTCAACCGTGGTTGACTCTGGAAGTAAAACCATTCCGGACGAAGCGAACTTGTTTAATCGGATCGAAGTCCCATAGGTTGGTTGGAGCAAGCACTCCAACATCCTCAGAGACTCCGGTTACTCTGAACATTTCTGGAACCCCTGCCTCTACAGAAGGAATTTTGCAACAGCAAAAGGACATTACAACTAATCCTAGTGTGACAATTAACACTTCTATTCCTGAACCGGCTTCGTCTACAGCCGATTCGGAAGGTGTTACTCCCCAACCTTCTACTATTGTAGAACTTACATCTTCTTCGGCACTAGAAATATTTTACGGACCTGATGGTCTGCCTCTTCCTCCTGGATTGATTTCCATAGAAGAGATTGTGGAATATCCTCCATCTAGCACTCCAATGCAACTTGGAGCTGGGATCGCCCTATATCCTTCTGCATCAGAGAATATTCACCCACCCTCGGAAGTTCCTGAAGAATCGCTAAGGAATCTCTTGGATAGGCTTAATATGTCTGAACAACCGTCAAAATCAAGGACTGTGTCTCCCGACACAGCAACAACAGAAGCTCCTTCTGGTATTCCGACAATGTTCACCGGCGTGCCATCTGTCCCAACCAGCTTTCAGTCGCTGGATGGAATCCATCCTGGGACTATTTCAATAGTATGGACGGTTCCCGCTTGTTCGCCCGGAATTATATCTAGAATCCCTTATGTTGAGTCTCGAAAAATTGATCCGTCACAAGGTCAATTTGGGCAAACTGGTCCCCAAAGGCAAATTATTCCTTTGATTACTGGATTACCGTCGTATGGAGGACCGTATACCCTTTCATTGTCTTCCCTAGAAGGACAACCATGCGTGAGTTCGCAATAGAATTTGGGTTATGCTAGAATCACAACTAGCAGTTGGGTACCAGTCCTGTCTCAACAACCAAGAGTTGTATGCTCGATACAACAAAGTTCACCTATGACAAACATCCCCACTACGCCGGCTATTGTGGCAGTATCGCAAGTACAAGCGTCACCAGTTGTATGCCAACCTCAAGTTTCGCAGGTCGCCATACAACAATCTCTTGTACCTCTGACACAACCACAGTCACCCACTAGTGGAATGGCACAGGCTCAAATGGGGAACACCAATCCCCATCTTGGTCAAACAGTCAGTGTTGGACAACAGTCCATGGCTTCACAGCCATGGCTGGTGCAATACCAACAACCGTAATTCCAGCAGGCTTACCAAGGATATGAGCAACAAGTCTTTGCAAGTAATGGGTAGCAGTATCAACCATATCATAATGGTTATGCCCATCAACCTTACCAAAGTTACCAACATCAAATGCATTATGCTGGTATGTAAAGACCAACTACTCAAACGATTCCATCTTATCCTGGGTATGCTCAACCAAGCCTGAATCAACAGTTTCCCTTCGTGGCAACTCTAGAGTTTCCAGATCTAAGTCGACTAACGAATGATCCAATTGCCTACACCCCTTGGTGGCCAGCGATTCCACATAAACTTTCGTCGGATATTCATAAATTTAATGGAAATGCGGGCAAAGACCCATCGAATCATGTGATGAACTTTCATCTATGGTGTTCATCAAACACTCTCAATGATGATTCGATTCAGCTTCACCTCTTTCAGCGCATGTTAACTGGTCCGGCAACAAAGTGGTATATCGAACTGCCTAGAGCTTCGTTTGATAACTTCAGTACCCTAGCCACAACCTTTTTAACCCATTTTCAGTTACCTATCAGGTACGAAACAGGAACTAAGTTGCTTACCAATTTCAAACAAATGACAGCCACTCACATATTCGATCATATTCATGAGTGGCGGCGTCATCGTAGAATGGTAAAAACATATGTTCATGATCAGCTATTGGCTGAATGGTTTATTACGTCATTGTTACCCACTATTAGAGAAGATGTGGAAAAGGGGGGAGTCGTCACTGAAGAGCAAGTTATTGCTCGTGCACAATATCTAGACTTGATCTATACTCAGTCTGGCACACTCTACGATAAAATCCCTAATGCTCCTAGACCAGAATTCTCCGTTCCTCCACCTCCTAAATCAAACAAAGACTCTCATGCCGGTGATGGTGTGATAGGTACGACAAGCACTAAAACTGCAAAGGCCACATTGAAAAAGGCTCGCACGGTTTTGAGTCAAGATGAAAATGAGGAATTTCTAGCCTCGGAAGTAAATGTCGTGTCAACAGACAAAGGCAAAGAAACCAAGCAACCAGGAGGCAAGAAGAAAAAACAAGGGAAGAAGAAAAACCAGGGAGACTCATCTCCTAGAAAATCTTCTGCAAACCCTTCTGGGAATGTGAAACCAAAAACTCCATGTCATATATGTGATGAGGATCACTGGACACGAGACTGTCCATATAATGAAGAACTTAGAAAATCTTTCAAAAGTTCAAAAACCTCGGCTATATTGACTGATCTGTTTCCAAACCCAGGAACAAATTTGGTTGCAAACGAAAATGCTTCCCCGTCCCAAGTGCTAATGTTGTCAGTCTCGAAGCAACTAAATGATGCTCTTATAACGACAAGAAGTAAAGATTACGGGAATCCACAGATGTTGAACAACAAGGATAATAATCAACCTAGTAGTTCAACAACGACTTCAACAGAAATCGTGCCACCCATCATTCCTGAATTAAAAAAAAAAACCACCAAAGGGAGTAGTACACAAATCGACGTTTAATCCTCGTGCCCGAGCAACACAACACTATAATATAGTGGATGATTTAGCTCAATTTCCATCCGCGATGTCGACTCTTGAATTACTGAAAAATTGCCCCTCCCAAAAGTAGGTTTTATTATCATCAATAGGTGGGATTGACCCAACGGATTCCAATCTTGTACCTTTTAATCATAAAGGATACGACCCTCAGTTACCAGCTCAACTAGCTTTCCTCGTTCAAGTGAAATCCCTCAACAAAACTGTTCATAGAACAATTATTGATGAGGGGGCATCCACATGTATCATGTCGATGAGTTGTTGGAAAACTCTAGGATCTTCGTCCTTGTCGCGATCATCAACAACATTGAAAGCATTTGATGGACGTACATACACCCCGTATGGGATACTAAGTAACTTGCAAGTAGAACTAGGGAGAAAAATAGTAGAAATTGATGTTGAAGTCATCGACGGAAATCTTGATTACAACATTCTACTGGGAAGACCCTGGATATATGCCATGGCAGTTGTTGTGCCGACCTACTTTAGGAAAATTGCATTTCCTTCCCAAGGAGGAATTACAATCATCGACCAACAAACTTTTCTCTGCAACAGTTTGCAAGTTACAAGAAGCATTCCAATGATCCATGGAAGCCCTAGCATGCTTCATAATATCAGAGTAGGCCTACTAAAAGAGCCTACGTTAATGGGAACTTTTACCCTACTGCTTCCTACAAATTTGGCGAAAGTGGCTAATGTAGGAACCTGCAATATGATATCTTCTGTTCAAAAGGTGTCAGAAAACGATGTTAACATGGATCATTCACAGATTTTGCCTCTAACCCTATTGGAAATATTATAGCAATCAATGTTCTCAGCATGGGAGGCAAACCAGCATCAGCGCTCGTCAAGCGTTTGGATAGATAGGTCTAAGGAATATGGCACCCTTTCAGATCCTTGGTTGCGAGTACACTCTACAGACAAAGGAATCATTCAATCAATGATGATTGATGGGGCACCATGGGAA
Source organism: Pinus taeda (assembly GCA_000404065.3). NCBI lineage: Eukaryota > Viridiplantae > Streptophyta > Pinopsida > Pinales > Pinaceae > Pinus > Pinus taeda. The sequence continues at coordinate 20,258 of APFE030661338.1, read as the reverse complement.
GATTACCACCATCGTTCCCATATTCCAACTTGGAAAGAATAAAATTCCGGCAACCTACACCATCCTTCAGTATTTGACTTTCTGACGAATACTGTAAACATGGTGGATTCCGAGAGAAACCTATCCAATATCGAAGAGACTATTTCCATAAATATATCGACCAAAACAGATGTTGTAGAGAACATTCATGTAGGAAAATCTTGTTCTTCTTCTGAACTGTAAATATATAGCACTCTCTTTCTCGAGTTTAGAGATGATTTTGTTTGGTCATATGATGAAATGCCAAGTATCGACTCGAGCATAGTTGAACATGAAATTAAGATGTATCCAGATGTCAAACTGGTACAATAGCGGCTAAGGTAGGTGCACCCCAAGAAAACCGTTGCCATCAAAGGCAGAAGTTGAAAAACTCCTCCATGCTGGTTTCATTTACCCCGTTCCTCTAACTGATTGGGTATCGAATATTGTTCCTGTGATGAAAAAACAAGGAACGATTAGAGTGTGCGTCGAGTACAGGGATGTAAATCAAACCTGTCTGAAAGACAACTAACCTACATCATTTATCGATCAGATAATTGATGAATGCGCCGGACACGAAATATTTTCATTTATGGATGGATTTTCGGGGTATAATCAAATAAATATCCGCCCACAGGACCAGTCAAAGACTGCATTCATTTTTCCGTGGGGCACATTCACATATCGCAAGCTACCCTTTGGTTTGAAGAACGCAGGGGAAACTTTTCAGAGAGCAATGAACTATGCTTTCCATGACATCAAAAACATCATTCAACCTTATCTCGATGATCTCCCAGCTCATTCGCGAAAGCGGACCAATCATCCGCGCCATTTGAGAGCAATATTTCGACGTTGCCGACACTACAAGATAAGACTCAATCCGCACAAATGTGTGTTTTGTGTTAGTTCTGGTCGTTTACTTGGCTTTGTTGTCTCAAAGGATGGGATTCATCTCGACCCTTGCAAGGTTCAGGCAATCATCGATTCGCCTCCACCTTCAAGCCTGCTTCAGGTTCAGAAACTCCAAGGGAAAGCAACTTTCCTCAGGAGGTTCATTCCAAATTACACCGAACTAGCTAAAGGTTATACTCATCTTTTGAAAAAGGATGTACCCTTCGTTTGGGACCAGGTCGCGCAAGCCTCCTTTGATGCTTTAAAGAAATCTCTAATACAAGCATCATTAATGTATGCTCATGATTATCAAAAAGACTTTAACCTGTATCTGGCTGCAGCAGATATGACCATAGCAATGGTTTTAGTTCAAGAAGACAATGGAATTGAACATCCTATATATTATTTAAGCCGAAACTTAAATGATACAGAAAAGAAATACTCCTACGTTGAAAAGCTCACCCTCGCGGCTGGTCAAGCGATACAGAGATTTCGCCACTACGTCCTCTTCAGGAAAACTACCATTTTATCAGATTTCAACCTAATGACTTATATACTGTCGCGACAGTTGATGGGGGGAAAATATTCAAAATGGATAGAAATTCTACAAGAGTTTGACTTGGAATTCAAAAAATCCAAATCAAAGAAAGCCCTGGTATTCGTAGATTTTCTATGCAACCTCCCATCGTCGTCCAACGATGCCACATCTGAAGAAGCAATCGTGGATGAAATTTCTGATATCTTCAAGCGATTTGTGGTATGGAGATATAATTGTTTATCTCCAGACACAAACATACAGGTCTAATACCTCACGCTCCGAACAACGACAAATTCGATACCAAGCAAAAGACTACGTGATCGTTAGTGATCCTCTTTACCGTCGTGGTATCGATACAGTTTTGCGGAGGTGCCTCACCCTTGAGGAGGCTGAAAACGTCCTGAATGACTGCCATTCAGGCACGTGTGGGGGGGAATCAATCTGGTTATGCTACGGTGCAAAATTTTTTACGACCAGGATACTTCTGGCCAACAATGTTCAAAGATTGCATAACCGCAGTTAGAAGTTGTCATGCTTGCCAAATTTTCGATAGCAAAACCAGAAGACCACCCACACCGCTGCAACAAGTAGTAGCCGTTGGTCCATTCGCCAAATGGGGCATAGATTTCATGAAATGTAACCCCACCTCGACCGGGGGGCATGGGTACATAATAGTCGCAGTGGACTATTTTACCAAATGGGCCGAGGCGATGCCTACATTAAACAACAGCGGCGAAATGGCTTCCCTTTTCTTTTTCAATCAAGTAGTCTCTAGATTCGGTGTTCCATAGGGCATAGTCACAGATCATGGACCGCATTTTCACAATCACATGATGGTTGAGTTGGCTGCCAAATTAGGACTGTCCCACGACAGCTCTACTCCGTACTATCTGCAAGCTAACGGACAGGTTGAAGCAATGAACAAAGTCCTAAAGCGCATGCTACAAAGGATGATCGGAGTCCACAAAAGGGATTGGCACCTAATCCTATACTCAGCTTTATGGGCATACCGGACATCAATAAGAAATGCAACCGGATTCACACCTTTTCAATTGGTGTACGGTCTGGAAGCAATCTTACCGGTTCAATGTGAAATCTCGTCCCTTAAACTCACAGTCGACCTTCTCCCCAGAACCTCAGAAGAAGAGGCTCATTTCTTTGAACTAATCCATTTGGATGAAACCCGTCGTGATGTAGCTTCAGCTAACGAGGCTCATAAGAAACGAGTCAAATCACAGTTCGACAAGAATGTCAAACCTCGCGTCTTCTCAGAGGGTGACCTGGTCTTACTTTATGACCAGGAATCCGATAAATTGGGAGCAGGGAAATTCAAATCGTTATGGATGGGTCCCTATATTTTTAAACAAGTATTAGCAAAAGGAGCCTACGAGTTGATGGACTATGATGGGATTCCACTAGCGCAACCTCGCAACGGGTTGTACCTCAAGCGTTACTATGCTTGATTTCGCATAGTAATCCTCGTGCTTTTGTTACATTTTTGTTTTCACCAAGAGCATTTAATTTGGTTAAGTAATCCACTTTTTGCATTCGTTGCAGATGTCAAACTTGCTGGAATCATTCGTTGGATATGCCAACGAAGCAAGTCATAGTTTGCATAACCTGTCTTCTACGGCATGGGGCATTTTCAATCCCAGCGGCGAGTTAGTAAGTTTCAGAGGAGTATGTATTGGTCGGTCTACGAACAATATCACTGAATACAGCACATTGATAGAACTCCTTTCTAATGCCATCACACATGGCATATGCTGACTTATCGTTAGGCTAGACTCACAGCTCATCATTCTACAACTCACCGACATCTATGCTGTACGAAATCCAGATATCTATCGCATGCTCCTAAGGGTCAAAATTTTGGAAAGACAGTTCAATTTCATCCAATATGAACATATTTCCAGAAGTTTAATCACATTAACAGATTCTTTGGAAAATTATGTGTTAGATAGACATTTGTGACATTTATAAAAAGAAGCATCACATCAATATATGCAGCAGGATTATGTAACTTAACAGAAATAAAGCTCCGAAAATCAAAAATATATTCCATAACTGTTTATAGTCTGTACATAATGTTTTGTAACCAAGACAAAATTGGTCAAATGACCCAAAACTAAAAAATTCTAGGGGGCACCCTAGCCTAATGATGTTGGTGATAACAAGTCACCGCCTGTGCAATCATGTGTAAGAGCCTAGTCCATCGACTCGGCACTCTAGTGGTATGTCGCTACAACTGCAAAGGCAGATCATCGGTCCTCACGTCCAGGATACCAAGGGTAAGACCCTCAATCTGGTCCTGTAGTGTTGAAAGAGTCTCAGCCACATCAAGGTCATGAAGGATAGCCCTCCCAACAACGTCTCCTGTTGGAGCAGCTGTTTGGTCTCTACGGCGTACTGCTGGTTGAACTGGTCCAACGTCTACATGAGCACATGAGTTTTGATTAGTCTTGATAAGAACATTATAAAGGAAAATGAACAGAGATATGGTTAGAAGAAATTACCCATGGCACCCCACTGCTCCCCAACCAGCAGCACCAAATCCGGATCACCTCGGAAATCCATACCAGCATATGGGAACCTGGCATAGACCATCTCCTGACGGTCAAACCACTTGAAGAAGGTCTTAGAAAAAGAAATATGGGGCTGACCAGCATGCCGAGACATGAGATCAACCCATCTCTGCATCCATGGTTCAATCGGTGGAGGTAGGCCAAGTGAAATGTATTGTGGCTGCATCAGTTGGATTCTCTCCAAGGCGAAAGCGATCAAAATAGAACCATAACCAATGTTCTTGGATCTGCCACTCTTCACCTTGGTTAATTGTTCCTTAATCACAGAAAGTACTGCATCACACCAATTGAACACCTTCGGTTCAAGGCATTCCAAAGCATACTGCATATAAGATCTGTTGGCTATATGAAGAGCAGAACTACTAGCCAGTCTAGCAAAAGTAAACAGAATGGTCTGTAAGGGCTGATCAGTTACATCTCGGATGTTGATCTTGCCGTCCGCACTCGACTGAGATCCCTCTCTGCAATGCCGGAAAATGTACTCCCTCATGGACTCACCCCCACGGGCGGAACCTGATAATGAGAGAGGGGCACCATGCCTCGATAAACCGGTCAGAAAATAGATGTCCACCACAGTCAAGGGGATCGATTTGCCCCTAATATAGAATACCTGGCTGATAGGATCCCAGGAATTGAGGAAATACTACAACAAACTGATTTTTTGCCTCATGCTAGAGATACGGAAAAACCTCAACAGGCCACAGTTCCGTAATGCAGCTACTGTGCCCGGGTCATGTAAAGCAACAGCATCCTCTTCTTCATGCTCGTGTTCTTGCCATGTGACAACCATTTTGCTCCAATGAATATCTGAAAAACAAACAAGGGAAGAGTTAGGATCTTCATTTGGTGAAAACAGGCAAAAGTTTCATGAGGAAACTATGCAAAAAATTTCCTCCCTGCGCCCATCGCACCCCAGCAAGTCTACTAGGAGCAATGCATACTAACTAGTCAGTGGAGATATCAGTATGCATCGCACCTTTCGACTAAGGAAGGGTGCGATGATCCTAGGGCGAGTTCTTCAAACCCTAGGGGCTCAACAGAACAAGGAAATAAGCTCAAAATCCAAAATCAAAGGCATGTAATGAAAGAGCACAAGTTTAGCTCTTACCTGGTCCAAACGGCATCGAGAATTGTCCACAGAATCTCCCGGAATCCGCTGGTGAAAATCGGGGGGAAAAAGCACCTCCAAAGCTCCAACAAACCAAATTCAAATGAAATGGTAAAATGAGAGGTAAAAGTCACTTTTAATTTACTATGCACGTAATTCAAGTAAAATATCAGTGTTTTTAACTCATTTATCAAGCATATGTCTTCATTTCTAACCAGATTGATGAAGCAAATGAACAGGTAGTACAATCTTTGAAAGAACGAAATGCTAAGGGTAAATAGAAAAAAAACTCAATGACCATCATGGCGAGCAATGTTGTCACAGAGTTCAAGCTCGTTAAAAAATAAACATAAGTCATGAGCAAGTGTTTCCCTCGGCGTTTAAGCTCATTAAAAAATGAACCAGTAAATAACCATTGTGAATGCCTTATCGCCAGCTTTTGAGCCTTGGTCATGTTCTCGGCATCACCTCCACTCTGTTTTTAGCCGATCATTCACCCCCATATGATTGTTTACCCCTTCAAGGAACAGCTGCGAAGAGTGATTCTGTTAGCCATCCTTGTGACACTGCCGTGATTGGAAAATTCCAAATCTTACCTGGAATCAGCTGCTACCCGAAACCATCACTCGTTCCTCGAAAACGAGTTTTCTTTAAGCTCTTTTCACCTGACTCGTAAAATATGAAAAGATTGTCGAGCGATTGGCCTCTCCAGCTCGTTAAAGGCATCGGAAGTGCTATCCCTCCTCTAGATTTTAATCTCTTTGGACCCGAGGGATTATTACACAAGAAGATCGAGCGCTTGTCTTGTTCGGCTCGTTAAAATTATCGAAAATTCATCCCTTTCGTATTATTTTACGCTTTTTCGGACTTAAGGGATTATACAACGAAAAAGAATCTTTGGATTCTTCTTTCCATTTCTTTCAGACTCTCTAAAATTGAAAGAGACCGAGCTATCTTTGTCGTTAAACTCGTTAAATCCTAATAGCAACAAACTCATCCAAATGGACGAGAACGAGTTTCACTGTCGCTAGACTCGCTAAAATATAGCGACAGGTTTGCCCGAAGGGCGAATTCTAGAACAAGCATATGTTATCCTCCTCAAGCTTGACAAAAATAAATAGGTACTGGTCAACAATGACTGGGGAAAACTGGGAAGAAAACTTGAAGAAACTTTATTAGTAGTAAGTCACTCTTGAACATGACACTTTCCTTCCACATCCATGTTGGGTTGGGTTGTTCCGTTCACTGGTCATCACCATTGGTCCGTCACACCATCCATATTTGGGGTTAACGCTACGAATCCATCATCAATGTCGCCGATATGTTCAAGAGAAGTCATTCAGACCATTCACCTATGTCTCACCCATTGCAATACATTCATGCTTCATTCCTTCATGACCGCCACCCTGAACCCTGTATCGTCAGTTTGTTTTCACCTCCAAAATCATTTGCTTCATTATGTGTCGTTGATGTGGGATTCATTAAGGCCCTCCTGTGATGGGTCGCTTCTTGTCGACATCAGCTCATTATCCAAGAAGTTGACTTAGGAACAACCCTTTCAGTACTTTGAAGCTTGCATGCCTCAA
>APFE030661337.1:0-13442 GCA_000404065.3 Pinus taeda | reverse complement strand
ATCATTTCATTCCCATTCACAATATATAATATATATTTTCTATTGAACTTTCATTTTTAATGGACTTTTCTTTTCTATGATTATTCTGTTCCAAAGTCCATAAATCACTATGAAGAAATAGATTTAAAAACTTGAGGTTGCCATTATTGTTTTCTTTTCTGCTTACACTTAATATATTACCCATTACCTTTTCAATGGGCAATCCATCATATTCAATCAAAGCAAATTTATAACAAAGCCTTATGGCAAACTAGGGAAACTACGAACAACTAGTTGGTGTCCTTTGCTACATTCAATGAACCCACCGATAACCTGTACGTCAAGAAAGTGAATCCAACGATTTAACACTAAGCTAGTACCTGATTGCAAAATACTTAAACTATACATGTGTTTTTTTGGTGCGTATAGCAATGTGCTAGGGGTAAGCAGAAGGTGGAACTCAAACTCATTCGAAACCGTAGTCACTCCGTTGGAGCTTTATATGATTTTTCAAAATGGTTTTGTGATTTTTTTAATTAGTATTTTGAATTTTGGAATCCTTATAGTTTTTTTGAAATACTATAGTTTTAAGTTTCACATGAAGATTCATCTTAATTAATAATAATTTATAAACTTTCATTTTATTAATTTATGTTAAAATATAAAATAAATTTGGTTTTTAAAATAATAATAATTATTAAAAATTTAAAAAATCAAATTATTTTTAAAAATATAATAATTAATTTAGTAAAGTTGTAGTTTATTTGTTCTAAGTTTCTCATGATTTTTCATTAATTTTTAAGTTTAAATTATTTAGAATTTTAAAATCACAAATTTGAATTGTAATATCCCAAAGATTTTTCATAGTGCTAAATTCATATATGTAATCAAAAACCAATGTTAAACATAAAAAATTTAAGGTAAATAAAAATTGTAATCAGTGTAATACTATACAAAAAGCATTGGAGCTTTCTACTAAATTGCCCCATCATTTATAAGATGCCTTCTTCAGTTAGTTTCAATCTCATTATGTTGTTTTTTTTCTTTCTTAGTATCTTTTTTTTGTCATTTTTCTTTGTACGAAATAAAAGTTGTGGATTTATCCACGTTTTTGTTAAAATGGATGTCTCTAAGGTCTGTTCTTTCCCTCAAAATTTAGGAGGGGAGTAATATATCATGCAGGGTTAAAAAATGTCTCAAAAATTAGAAGAATAACTTCTGATTTATTCCAGAGTGAAGCGCACAATTATAGGATTCAGATATTGCTTTATGTTGCAAAGGCAAATTAATAGCTGAGAGAAAGATTATTTCAAGAGATGAGACACAAACCTTCGAAACTGCGCGTGCTTGTTTTGACTTGTTTCATTGACTTGTGATGTGTTAAGGAATCTGCGAGTGATGTGTTGTTTTAAGGTGGGAGGAATCATCAATGCACATTTGGGAAGGTGACTATTGTTTGCCTTGAGGTATGGGGAATTACTATAGGAAAACTACGCTTGTGTTTTCCTTCATTAGCAAAGAGACTTAAGGTACATTCTCTTCATGAGATAGAAAGAAGAAATATCAGATACCGAAGTAATTTTGATTCTGTATTTATTGGGCCCAACCATTTTTTGTAAATTTTAAAGCTCACTAGAAGCAGCAAAGAAGTGAACGTATGCAATGCTATTAGAACCAACTGGTTCAGGTGCAGACTAGTCCGACCAACTAGTCTAGGTGCCCAAAAACAAAGAAGGAAAACATCTTTGTCGTCCACTTATAAAAAAAACCTAACCCTCTTCATCATGACCACTTCAGACCTAACCCTCTTCATCATGACCACTTCAGACCTAGTCATGTCAACCAATCAACCTCCTTTTCAAAACTGTATTTAACTTATAAATTTATAATATTAATTCTTGAACTTAACATTGAAAGTTGACACCCATTTCAAAATGGGTGGTAGTGAAATTTGACCCATCATCCCACACATGGAGAAAATAGAAAGTGGAGCATTTACAACTTTTAACACACTTAAACAATTTTTCGGCATTTCAACATATATATGCAAGATAAGACCCTATATTCCTTTCTTCACTGCTTACGCTGGGAATTGTAGGATTCTAAGATTAAAACCTAAAAGGGGAATAACTTAATGGTGCCTAGTGATTAAAGCTTACAGAATGCTCAAATATGCCAACTCATTGAAATCATCAAATGGTAGTGGCTATTAAAGCCATTCCCCAAGAGAAAACGAACTTCTGACTGAAATCATCAAATGGGAGTGGCTATCAAAACCAATCCAGAAGAGAAAACAAACTTCAAATTCTATTATGCAGGGCAAATTCTATTATGCAAGTTTGTGTAGTTGTCAATGATTTCGAAATTTTAAATTTTCCCATATGATAAGTGAAATGTTCGCTCAATCACATCAGTTGAATATCCTTCATTGGTAAAACTTTGACAAAACTTCAAATTCTTATACTCAATGGAATCATTCATTGGTAAAACTTACAAAACTTCAAATTCTTAGACTGAATTGAATCATTCTAGTAAGATATACTTCCGATGATCTATGCCCTCACTTGATGAATCAACACAGTAAGATGGCAACAGGAGAAAGCAACCTCCAACAAAATGGCCCTGAAGGACATATGTAGGAATTTGGAGTATTTATCTACACACTTTAAACATCCCTATATGTCTTCTTATATTCGGAAACAAATATGGGACTTAGAGAAAAGAAAGCAAAAGATATTAGCAATGGAAGAAGCTACATGGCGTCTTAAGAGTCAAGCCATATGGCTCAGGGAGGGGGAAAAAATACAAAGTTTTTTCATAGATTTGCAAATAAATGGCGGGAGGCAAACACTATTTGGGAAATCAAGGATGAAGATGGCAATGCATATTATTCTCAGGAGGCCATAGCTTGTGAAGTTGTGAAATATTTCAAACATGCCTACAATAGAAATATTGGCAGCGACATTGAGGATATACTATGGGGTATTGATCCATATCTTACCATGTTTGACGAAAATCAAAACACTGCCCTATTTTCTGTAGTTTCCGAGGAGGAATTATTGGCTACAATGAAATCTTTTCAGAAAGACAAATGTTCGGGGTCGGACGACTGGACTATTGATTTCTTCATCCATTTTTTTGACTTATTCAAGTCTGGTATCCTAAAAATGGTCGAGGAATCAAGATTGCAAGGTTACATCAGCGAATATATATCCTCCACTTATATAGCATTGATACCAAAGAAGAAGCTCTCCACTTCTTTTTCAGACTTTAGGCCAATTTCATTGTGCAACGTCTTGTATAAGATTATTTCAAAAATCATTACTATTTGAATGAGGAATATCTTATCTCTACATCTGTCCCATGAACAACACGGTTTTCTAAAGGAAATGAATATTTTGGATGCGGTGGCTCTCACTCAAGAATGCCTACATTCCATACATTGCAGGAAGTTAGAAGTTGCATTATTAAAAATTGATCTCAAAAAGGCATACGATAGCGTGGATTGGGGTTTTATTCGTTGCCTTCTTGCAAGGATTGGTCTTGATAGCAGATGCTCCAGATGGATTATGGCATGTGTGGTTGATGTTAGTTATGCAATCCTTATTAATGGAATTCCTACACCTTTTTTCAGAGTGGCCAGGGGGTTAAGACAAGGTTGCTCCTTGTCTCCGCTCCTTTTCATCCTTGTAATGGATTCTTTGAGTCTTCATATCAAGAGGGTGATTCTTCAAAATAAATACACGCCCCTTCCCATCTATAGGGGAATCGACATTTCCCATATTCTTTTTGTTGACGATATTCTATTAACAGCAATTCTGTGTAGAGCATCTTGGATTTGTCTTCATGAAATCTTGGGGAGGTTTCGAAAAGCTACCGGCATGTGTGTAAATGAAGGTAAATCATCTTTTCATGTTGAAGACGTAAATGGGGAACTGATTATTTTCCTAACACAACTTTTCAATATTAAAGCAATTCCTCTCTAGAATGGGCTAAAATACTTGGCGTTCAATTTGAAATCTGTTGGATATCGTGTGGCTGATTGGTCTTGGATTACTGATCGTTTTTATAAAAAAAATCGCTGCATGGGAATACAAATGTTTATCCATTGGTGGTCGCACGATTCTGACTCAAGCTTTGCTCGTGCAAATAATGGTTTATTGGGCACATCTCTTCTCTATCCCTACATCCATCATCAACAGCCTAAACAGGATGACTGCCAATTTCATATGGGGAGAACACAAAGAACAAAAAAAATATCATCTGTCAAAACTTTCTATGCTGGCTCGCCCTAAAAAAATGGGAGGATGGGGCATTTTGGACCTAAATATTTTTCAGAAGGCTCTACTATGTAAAACTATTTGGAAAGCAATTATGGGAATGTCTATTTGGAGCTTGGTCATTCGTGCTAAGTACATGGACAATAAAGATATGTCTTACTGGTTTAGAAAAAGCTGCATTGGATCCTCTACTGGCTCTGCAATATGGAGAGGCTTCCGGAAATTGGAGCCTTTCATCAGACAAAATCTGATCTGGAAATTTCAATCCGGGGCAAAAATCATTATCGGGTTGGATGAATTTGCTGGAGTGGCTAGAAAGATCCATATATCCACACAATTATTAAGAACGTTACACAACAGGGGTATGTTTTTCTGGGTCAGTGCCATCCGAAAATGGGAAGGAGCAATTCCAATTTGGAAATCCGCAACAGAATTGCACCTTAGTGATGATCTGGCAATTTAATGGAATTCTATCATATCTTCGCTACGAGCTCATGGTATATATCGCTCTACGGACAAGGACTTCCTCATTTGGAAGGGACATGATGGCTCTTCCATTGTATATGTCAAACATATTTACCAACAACTTCTAATCTCAGAATCAGAACATACAGATAACACCTTTCCAACATCCTTTTGGAAAACAGGTTGCCCCTTAAAGATTATAATATATGCTTGGTTGGTGTTTCATAACAGGAACCTCACATGGGAAAACCTACAAAAGAGAAATTGGTGCGGGCCCACTATATGCGCCCTTTGTAGATCAAACATTGAGAACAACTTACACATCTTTCTCCTTTGTCCTCAAGCTCAGATAATTTCGCAGAAACTAGCTACCCACTTTGGTTTCATCAACATCTCTTTCCCTTCCATTCCTGAGGCTTTCAAAGGGTGGAGTATTATGAATAGAGAGTGGAGGCCCATTCCATTATTGGCTATTTGGGTCATTTGGAAATGGCGTAATGGGATGATTTTCAATTCCAAAAAGGAATCTCATACCTCTGTTTTCGAATCTATCCTTTGTTTATACAACGCACTCGGTTTACCAGGTCAATCCAGGGTCAGGAATGGCAGAAGTTTTCCGGCATGGGAGCCCACGGTTATTCCAAGCGCTTTCTTTGACATAACTGCACAACATGGTTCGTGTGCATGCGGAGTATACATTATTCCAGAAGCTAGTCAAACCTTTGAAATACATTGGAATGGTGGAACAGGGTCCAACAATAGAGTAGAGGCGATGGCCCTTGCTGGTCTTCTATCCCTTTATGTCTTTCTTGACTTTCTAAAACTACAAATTTTTGGAGATTCGGAAGTCATCATCGATCATGTTCAGTGAAAATACATTATAAAAATATCAATCTTTCCGGATGGTTGAACATGATAGAGGCTTTATGGACTTGCAGGAGGGACTACACAATTTCTCACATTGACAGGGATAAAAACAAAAGGGCAGATGCATTATTCAAAATGGGCCTATCTTCTCCTCAAGGTGTCTGGAGGATGCAGATCACGGTGGACAACATCTCTTACCAGATCCAGGACTTTTGCTTGCAGGGTACATAATTTTCTATCTAATGACGAATATCTGGTATGTATCTGTTTTCCCAAATCTATTTTGTCTTTCCATTTATGAAAGAATTCTCATATATTTTGTCATATGGATCAGTGTCCTTCCTATCTGTTGTACCTATATTTACATTTCTCTATATGCTCTATATGTAGTTGAACAGGATATACTTTCTTTGTCCTTTCCACTTTGTGTGGCTCTGAACCTCATATCTTCCATAGCTGCTGGTTTCTCATATATATGCATATTACTGTATAATCTTCTTTGATGAATATAATACAAATATATAGTTTTTTTTCGTGCTGAAAAAAAAGACATACCTCAGGAATTGGCATGTGTGCATGTGATCGATAAATCAAAGGAGTTGTCTATAATGCGACTTTTTGGAGATTCCGGTGACGGAATCCGGTGAAAGAAATTGAGGTTAAATCTTGATTTATTGTAGTTAAAATGGTTTTTTAACTGCATATTTGGATTCAGCACCCTGAAAAACCCCTGGGACGCTTTGATTGTGCAAAAACTAGCTATCAAACTTGCGATTCCAATAAATTGCTGACGGACCTTGACCAGAAAAAGCCACCAGAAAAGCGTTCAAAAAATCGCATTATAGACCACTGCTAAATCAAATACGAAGTTCTACTGCATATACAAATAAACATTAATTAACTTTGTATAGTGTCGTACAATGGATGACGTCTTGCCTCGAGATGTATAGCCTTAGCGGGGCTGCGGGCAGACGTCCCAATTTATTACAAACTAAACACCAATCAATGTCTTGAAAGGTGGAAAGGTGCAATTTCTTTGATATAGCTGCAGGCAGGTTGAACACTGCAAAATCTGTTTCCTTGAATCTTCCGTTATTGTCAGTCAACATATATTTGATTTGTATGTAGGCAGGTTAATCCCAAATTTATTAAACTACGCCCAAATTTATCCCAATTCATTACAATCTAAACACCAATTCATGTACTGAAAGGTGCAATTTCTTTGATATAGCTGCAGACAGGTTGAACACTCCAAAATCTGTTTCCTTGAATCTTCCATTATTGTCAGTCAACATATATTTGATTTGTATGTAGATATGTTCTCATTCCTTGAACCTTCCATTATGGTCCGTCTAACATTTCTTTGGTATATCTGCAGTAGGTTGAACAGTCCAGTCTCATTCCTTGAATCTTCCATTATTGTCAGTCAACATATTTTTGATATATTTGCATGCAGGTGGACCAGTCTAAGTCTCATTCCTTGGAATCTTACCTTATTGTCAGTCAACTAGAAATTGATGTTTGTGTAATGACTGAGAAAGGCGCAGGGATAGGATTGTGGATAGCTAGTTTGTTGGGACTGTTTTGCCGTACGCTTGTGGAATTATTAATAAAGGTTGGGACTGCTTTGCCGTATCTTTGTGGAATTATTAATAAAGGTTTGTGGAACGTTTGTGGAATACTTTTGCCATAATGACAACCCAGCAACGGGGAAAGACCAGAGAAAAGCGCGCGAAACAGCTGGGTTGCAGGAGACTATTTTGTCCTCTCCTTTCCTGAACTTATTTATAAAAGCTACCTCTGGGAAATCGATTAGAGGGTGTAGCAGAGAGAGCGTGGGGCAACAGTGCTGTAGAGGCTGCAAAGTGTTGGGCGTAAATTAAATGCCATTCTCCCAGTAACTGAAGAAATCATTGGGTGCAGACTGCAATTAGAGAAAGAAATCGGAAAGAAATCGGTGGCTGTAACGATTCCTGTGTAAGAGGTCAGACTATAAGTTATCTTAAAATCATTATCAGACTAGAATATTGTGATTTTTCTGTTGTTGAATCCAATCCAGAGTCCCTGTGCCTTTTCTTCTGTCTCATGCATGCAATAGGTTATGATATTATATGGAATAATTTAATGGGTTATGATATTATATGGAATAATTTAACTGTGAAAAATTTTTAGGTGAAATTTTGATGTGGGTTATTTAAATTGGTTTTTTAATTGTAAATATGAATTTAGCACACTGAAATACTCATAAAGCATTTGGATTGTGTAGAAATTACCTATCAAATTTGTGATTTCAATAAATTTTTACCACAAAAATTAAACCCAAAAAACAGACAATAAAAACTTTCAAAACATTTCAATAAAGAAAACTTATTTGTGCTTCTCTGATTTTGTGCGGATATGCTATGCATGGGTTTTGTTGCAGAAGTTGTGAATTGTGAATTGGAAGAGCGAACATGGAACAGGCGGTTATTACCACGCTTGCAGAAAAAATGGCTTCAATGCTAGCTGATAAACTATTTCAAGAAGTATCGCTGGTTATTGACTTCAAAGACGATTTTGAATTCATTTGTGAGGAGGTGAATTCCGTTAATTCCCTCTTGAACGACGCGAGAGGAAAGGCCGCTTCCAATTCAATTGTGAACTGGGTGGATAAAGTTCAGGACTTTCTGTACGATGCTGTGTACTTAATAGATGAATTCGAGGACCGTGAGCTTAATTTTTTCAACATTATAATCTTGAAGTATCAGATGGGCTGTAGGATTAGGGCATTAAAGGAAAGGATTAAGAGGATACACAGTAGTGCTAAATATCTCAAATATGTGACATTAGTCCTCGATGCAGACGTTCGGCTTCACGCATTCAATAATGCGTATGATTTTGAAGAGCAATACAGCAGGAGAAAACCAAATGCTCTACTCAACAGGTGTCAATCTTACACGGTCGGCATGTCAGTTGAGGTGAAATCCATTACTAAATGGATACTGGAAGATGACGGATATGGGGTCATTGCGGTTGTGGGTATGGGGGGACTCGGCAAAAGTCATCTGGTCGAAAACGTGTTCAACAGCCCAGAGGTCCGAAAGGGTTTCGACCATCTAGTCTGGCTGACAGTTTCGCCGAAATTGTTGGTTAAAAAGCTCCTTTTGGTGACGGGAAGGCAGTATCTAAGGCTTGGGGAGGAAGACGATAAGGGTCATAAGATGTCAAAGCTAAGCGAGGCGGAGCTTGCCCACAGAATTAATAGACATTTACATGAAAAACGGTGTTTATTTGTTCTAGATGATGTGTGGGACAAAGAAGCTTGGGAAAAGATTGGGCTGCGTTTGTCATCTGACAGACGAAATAAGATCGTGGTGACCACTCGGGACAGGGATGTTGCAGAGCAGATAGGAAATCGTCGAACGACTCGTGAGATCTACGAAAAGAGGTATTTGTCTGATGATGAGAGCTGGAAATTATTCCTTTTTCATGCCAATTCTCCCACTGCTCTTCCCCTTAATTTTCCGCGTATTCTTACCAGTACTTCACCTCAAGAGCTACTATGCGAAAAGGGTGTAAACTCAAATCGACCATCTGACCAAGAGCCTGACCACCTGACCAACATCGCCTACCGTATTGTGAAAAAATGTTCAGGATTACCGTTGGCCGTGAAAACAATAGCAGCGTCTATGACAAGGTTAAAGATGGTTCCTAATGAGTGGGAATCCACCTTGCATCATCTCAATGCCTTGGATCGTCCAGATGAAAGAGAAGGAGACGCAGCCCTCGTTATGCACTCCCTTCGCTTAAGTTACCAAGCTTTGCCAGCTCGCCTTAAGCCTTGTTTCCTTTACTGTTCTGCCTTTCCTCCACATTCTCAAATAAAGTCAGAATACCTAGTGCATGTGTGGATTGCTGAAGGTTTTCTTTCTACTTCTACTCGAGATGCAGATGCAGGAGATGCAATAGAGGTGGGACGCTCTTACCTAAACAAACTTATTAATCTATGCATGATCGAAATCTCAAGGGTTGTTTCTAATGGCCGAGTAAAATATTGTCGACTTCATGATTTTTTGCACGATTTAGCTCTTCTTGAATCTAGCAAGGAATCCAAATGTTTGTTAGAGCCCGGAAAAGAGTTGAAAGAAGTGCCCATGGATAAGTGCAAGGGCGTTCGTAGGATTTCTCTGATTAAGAACGAAATCTCCAAAATCAGCGATCAGACGCCCCTTCCTTGTTCAGGGCTGCGCACTCTATTGCTATGGAACAACACCGAGCTTAAATTAATTCCTGAGAAGTTCTTCGATAACTTGAAATATCTGGTTGTGTTAGATTTAAGTCAGACTTGCATCGAGTCATTGCCCACATCCATTGGAAATGCAAAGCATTTGAAGTTACTAAATTTGTCGGAAACAAAAATCAAGGAGCTGCCGGAGTCCTTGAGCGGTCTAAAGCACCTCCAGTACCTCGACGTTAGTGGGTGCGAAAATCTGAGCAGCCTGCATCTGGGGATAGGTGGGCACAAGTATATGCTACATTTGAATGTGAAGGGATGCAAAAATCTGAAGACATTGCCCGCTGGAATATCCAAGCTCATCTATTTACGGACGTTGAAGGGCGCTCCAGTACGCCATGAATCAAGCACAGCCACTACGCCGGATTTGAAATGGACGGATCTAAGAGGATTGATCCGTCTGCAAAGCCTATCAGTTACACTAATAGACCCTCAATCTCCATCAGCATCTGCATCACAATCTCCGGGTTCGGAAGGCCGTAATGGCCTCAACGGCACTTTTGGGGGTTGGACAGATATGCGGACCCTCTATTTTCGAAATACTATAAATTCCGATGGCCGCCTCCTCCATCTTCCCGACGACACTCAACCTATGGAACGCCTTGAGAAGGTCCATCTCTGCAACTGCGTGGTGCCAACATGGATGTTTCAACTCCAGAGCCTCATGGTGCTTGTAATAGAAGGCGACAACACTAGTGCAGAGTATGAAGGGCTACAAAAGATTCCAAATTTGAAAAAGCTCCACTTGTCGCACAACAAAATTTGCACAGAGTTTCCAAAGGACTTTGAAGAACCTGGGGCATTTCCCAGGCTGGAAAAGCTGATGTTAGAGGACTTTATTTCCTTGGAAAAATTTCCAAGTCTGGGGAAGGAAGTAATGCCAATGTTGAATCACTTGCTCCTGAAGAACTGCAGCCTGGAGAAACGAATGCCCCTGGGATTACCTACACGTGTCAAAGTTGAAGTACTTCCCAATAAACCAGCGCCGGAAGAGGGCGCTGACTAATCACAAAGAAATTGGTTGCAGTTGAAACAAACAAATGACCGAATCATTGAAGAGGGCGCTCGCTAATCACAAAGAAATGGACGGTGAGTACAACCCGACATCTGCGAAGACGGCCTCCTCTAGGTTCATATTTCAATCCTTTCTTTACTCAAAATAGTTTCTTTATGTTTGTGGCTACCGATTAGATCATATATGTGTGCAGTTTATGTTTTTGTTTTGAAAGATGTGATGGTGGTGGGAATCCATAGTTACAATTTCATGTTTTCTTATATTTATCTGGGATGTATGTAATCGGGACATATCCCATGTAGGATTTATAGGATTTGTTTCCGCCGTAATGTATTTGTTTAGGGCGTAATGTATTTGTTGAGGTAATTTGTATTAGGATTTGTGTATATTTTTATATATTTATTTGTCGGTATAAGATATATGCATTTATTGTTGTATGAATGGTTGAATGAATATTTTGTATCTGTTTTTATATAGTTGAGTAATATTGTTGATCAATGATATAATGAAAGAATATTTTGTATTTATTTTTATATAGTTGAGTATACAGTGACATTATTGAGAATGGTTGATTGCATAACACTGGTAGTTGAGTATACAGTGACATTGTTGATGAATGGTTGATTGCATAATACCTGTAGTGTTTGAAATAATTGGAAAATTGATTCGAGTAGTAAAGGTTTTGTTTCTTTAATTATATGGCTTGTTAAAAACTATTTAAAAAACACTTAAGATTTAGCTCAGAGCATATGCATAACGAGATTGTTGAATGGATAATGCTTGCATTGATGGAAACATCATTGATGAAATTTATTGGAAGTAATTTATGATAAAGATTTTTATAGACAAAGATTTTGTTTATATATATATATATATGGGTTTATAGATTTTGAAGATTATCATGTAGATTTACTTGAATGGATGATTTTTGGTAGACTTAACAACTTAGCCTAACTTCAAGAATGTCCATATATGCATAACGAGATTGTTGAATGGATAATGCTTGCATTGATGGAAACATCATTGATGAAATTTATTGGAAGTAATTTATGATAAAGATTTTTATAGACAAAGATTTTGTTTATATATATATATATATATATATGGGTTTATAGATTTTGGAGATTATTATGCAGATTTATTTGAATGGATCATTTTTGGTAGACTTAACAACTTAGCTTAACTTCAAGAATGTCCAGAGAATTGAACCCATAACTTCTTAGTAACCGAGAGAACTAGACCAATTAAGTAGCAAAAGTGCTTTAACAATAAAACTAGACCAATTGAGTAACAAAAATACTTTTAACAATAAGACTAGACCAATTAAATTAACCATATCATCTAAACTTATTATATATATTTCAAATTTAATTGACTAAATATGAATAATGAAAATCATTAAATAATTGAGTGACTAAATATGCCTAATGAGAATCGTTGAATGGTTGTGTGCATAATGTTAGCAGCGATCGAAACAGTAAATAATAAAATATGTGATTAAATCTATTTGTATCAACTATATATATTAGGTAAGAATATAAGTGGTAATTATGCATATTAAGTAGCTTCACAAAGATAGACCAATTAAATTAACCTATCATCTAAACTTTATATATATATATTATATATATATAATTATATTATTATATATATATATATATAATATAATTTAGTTGACTAAATATGCATAATAAGAATCATTAAATGGTTAAGTGACTAAATATGCCTAATGAGAATTATTGAAAGGTTGTGTGCATAATAGTCGCACGGACCGAAACAGTCATTAATAAAGTATGTGATTAATTTGATTAAATCTGTTTGTATCAACTACATATTAGGGAAGAATATAAATGGTAATTAACCAGATTATGTAGCTTGACAAAGATGTGTGGGAATATGTCACTCGAAGAGGTATGGGAATATGTGACATTGTCAAAATTTGGGAATTTGGGTATGTTACAGATTATCAAATTTATTAAAAAATTATATAGTGTTATTTGCTCTTTGTTAGGTTATGAACTGTTTCTAATTTTAAGAAAAAGACACTGAGGGGAAAGTGGGTTGCTAGGTAAAGAAACTTTTACATTGATATAAAATTTTGTAATAGGTGTACGAAACATTCGGATTAATTTAAAGTATATATTTTATTTAATTAATTATAGGTTTAAGAAAACTCAACAATAAAGAGTGAGTGATATAAATGATGATATCAATGCCTCTCTCTCTCTTTATTAAATGTGAAAGTATTTTTTTATTCTTATCTAACCATCTATTAATGATCAATAATATAAGCTTTTATATATATTGTCTCTATATATATATATACTTCTAAATAAATTAATTTAAATTTATAAAATTTAGCCTTACAACTAACAATTTCCTAAAAATGGTTTTTTAGATTAAATTAATTAACTTATTTTGATTAACTATAATTTAAATCTAAATTGAACTTACTTCAATATTTTTAACAAAAGAAATGATTTTTTTACTATTTTTATTGTAATTTTTAACTTTTAATAAGACAATTTTATTTACTTTTTATATTTAAAATTATATTCTAATT
>APFE030661336.1:0-11863 GCA_000404065.3 Pinus taeda | reverse complement strand
TGCCCATATTGTTACTATTGTGCCCCATAGAAGCCCACTATCGTTATTATTGTGCCCTTACATTATTATTGTTATGTAGGCTCTGATTATGTTATCACCCCTTAGACTCCTATATATAGAAAGGAGGTATTTTCATTTGTATCATCTAATAATTGTTCATTTATGTAATGTAAAGGAGGTTGCCCCCTCGAAGAGGCTGAATCCTAAGGCGTTGATCTATCTTTTCTATCTTTTTCTTGAGCTGGTTACATAACAAGAACTTGACCTGTTTGGGGGAATTACTAATTCCTAATCGAGTATGAAAATGGGAAAGAGCACAAAGGCATGGAAACACCATTGCTTTTGCCTAATGGAACTCATGAAGGACTTGGAAACCCTAATCTTACATGCTATATATGCAAGGTTAGGGCCATTGTGAAAGAGGTAAAACCATTTGAAAGGGCTTCCTATTTGGCTGTCGAGCATAGTCTCAGACTAAGGCATCAAAAGAGGTTAAGAAGGCGGAGAGAGAGAGAGGAGCTATAGGTGTAAGGGAAGGTTGATGTAACTGATGGTTGTAATCACTCTTTCTACATCAATATAGAACTGCAGTTGTGTTGTCCACTCTGAGATGTTGATAGCATAACTTGTTTGTATGTTTATTCAATATCATTAGCATGAGTGGCTTAGTTATATGAAACTAGATATCTTTATATGTTCATGCATTGGTTATCAAGGTTTTATTTTGTGATATTACGCTAGTATTTTCTATTTGCAAGTTTTGATCCAGAGTCAGCTCAAGGGTCTTTCGCCTAGCTATATTGTGCTCTCCAGCAACACCATGCTAAGACTCGAGGTAATAGTTCTTTCTCGCTTTGATATTCATTTGTTAAACATAGATATTCATTTATCTTTGTGACAACTGTAGCTAATCTAACTATCTTCCAAGGATCTCGAGAAGATCCTTGAGGGTTTCTACATCACCAAATACTCGTACATTAATCGCTATATCAAAACTTACTTAAAATATTAGTTTGACATCACCATTGCATTTGTCTCGTCGAGACAACTTCGGTGATATAAAATTTTACCTCAATCTAATCTTTGCAACATGAGATATGGCCATTGAAGTGTTGGTGAATAAAAGAGTTCCACCTCGTTGGCTTGGTCACGTGGCTATACCCACCAAATTGACCTCCCAGTGCCACTTGGCATTTATGTATTGGTTGTTTACTTGTTTCTTGGTTTGGGTTCCCCTTCAAACTACATATTTATGGTCATATATATATGCATACACATGCACATGATCGAATGTTTTTAGCTAACAGAAACATTCTCCATCTCCCGGGTTCGTTATCGTGGCCCATTCCATTTACGCACTCATGAATTAATCCAAGGAGACATTATGGGATGACATGCCTTGTGGAACCTATTTTACATCAATCAACGGACCACTGGGGACACGTGATTTCCTCCATGGCCCCACTCAAGTCATTCTGCCCTTTTCAATTGGGGGCTCCACCTTATTCTCCCAGGAAATGGCCTTTAGACTTGCATCTAATGTGGGTCCACACTCCTCCACACAGTCTTTTCTCACAGTGGTACACTACCCTTGCTCCTAGCACAACACCTCGTGTTAAGTCATCCCGCACTAGTTTAAAACTCTCATTATTGAATCATCGAGGCATGAACTTTGGGTTTACATGTACCTGCAAGTACATGCTTCCACATTATCTACTCCTCCCATTGGCTCATAATATTCATTCTTATATATACATGGCTTCTACATCTTTCTCCATGTGTCCTCTTACACTAAGCCATAGTATCATTCACTTAGGCCTATGCCTTAGCCTTCATCAATCTCATATGCTTCTACGGCAATAATGAGTTATTTCATAGGCCAGTACATGGGCTCCATCTCATCCCATTCTTCTCCATGCTATCAGCCTTGTTGTGATGGCCCAATCCAAGTCAGCCCTAGCTATCCTTCTACACATTTCTTTGTCAGCTTCTAGGATGTAACCTTTGAGACACGTCATCCCAAGCTTCCTCTTAGCTATTGAAGACCCCGACTCCTACTCTTACCCACAAACCATGGTTATGCACTTGATCACGGGAACTAGAATAAGGAAGCCTATTGACAATAAGGATCTTATTATCAATAAGGATCTATTTAAGACTACTCCCATCTATTGATTTTCATCATGATGTGATGAGTTTGACAGTGAATAGGATAAGAGAAACCCTCCTATTCATGCATATGAATATGCTTGGTTGAATTCGTAGTATTTATACCCAATGCTTGGGTTATACATTCCACTTAAATCCATTTGTAAATATTTCAACCATGGCCTGGTCACTATGGTTATACAGTGGCTTAGACCTATGTCATAACTTGATGGCCACCGACAAGGATTTCTAAGTGTGCAGTGGTGCTATCCCTCCTGAGATTACAACTATATTTTCTCCTTAGGGTTCTCAAGGGTTGAAATACATGGCACCAAATAAAGAGTTGTCCATTCAGGACAAAGACTATCCATTTAGACTCTCAGGATTTTGAAATCCTTCGAATCCTCAGTATCTCATGAGAAACAACTTATTCTCATCCCAGATAGCTAAAGGCTTCTCTTGAAGAACAAGCAATCACAACAAACATATAAGAGTAAACAGAAGGCATATGGGTCAAAAAGGGCCACAAGAAAATCAGCACTCATTAAGGAAACAAGAAATCCACCTTCTAAGTCCATTTATAGGCATAAACCATAATTGTAGGCACATGAATGATAATATTTCAATACTAAAACCATTTCTTCATCATGGATAGCAATTCCTCACATGGGCTACACAAATGGTTATAAAATACCTTTTTTTACAGGGTTAGTGACTCCTAAAGAGCCTCCAATACTCATACCAAACACCAGAGAGATAACTACAATCCCAAAGTGATTATAATGTGTACATTTATAAATGTTTCTTGCGCGGATGATAGTGATACAACCATTCATGGAAGGGTTCCATGCAATTTATCGATAGAACAATTCACATGTGAATACCCATTAGCAGAGTATTGACTAAGCTAAGAATCATGGCTATAATCAACCATTCGAGCATGGATTTACCATATCATTACATCATAGAGACAAAATACAGAATATAACATACATCCTTGAGGGATTCAACAATCACACATACAAAGTAGAGATGCATCTTGGTGTGAAGTACAGTAATATAGAACCAAGTTATTCAAGTTCATGAAACAGTTCCATCCATAGCACCGAATGCAAGGTTCACTCTGGCTTGAACTCCTGTTAGCATGGAATCATAATCCTGGAACTACGGTATATCGTACTAAATACATGGATGAGACCACCATGCAAATTTATAGGTCAACAAGGATAAAAGAGGAGGAATCATCAATTCACCACATTGCAACATACACAACACTAATTCAAGCTTGAAATCCTTGTAATCATCATATTACAATAAAGAAAAATGCTCATGCTAAACATTGTCGTAACATAGTCAATATTATTTACACATTATTCCAGTGCCTTGAAACATTAACACAACACATTAGTCACTCCCGTAAATAATAATAATGCAGACATGCCTCCTTTAGTAATAACACCATCTCAACCAGGCATGCGAACATATTTTATTGTGAATAAATAAATAAACACTTATATTGAACAATTCATAAGTGTTCCAACTGAGAGTGGGAATCTAACTCTCCACCCAACTATAGACAAGTTACATCCACTATTACCTATAGCTATCATTTCTGAGCCAGATTCCAAAGCTTGAGGTGGAGTGCTTTCAGAGGGAATCCTTCAACGAATGCACAATTAAACCAAAACACCACTAGCTCACCCTTTCTTGAGCCCCAATGCAAGCCACTTCCCTTTTGTAATACTGGTGCACATCAAGATTCAATAGGGCTCTTCAGTTGGTTTATAGCTCTCTTTAGCACGTAACGATGCAACTCGACTTGCAACCCTTTTGCCTCTTCTTCGAAAATTCTAAAAATGTCACTGTGTCTACCTCTTTTGTAGCTTTTGTGTGTTATGAATTTATTTCACCCCTTTATGTATTTTGCATGTATATCTGTTCTCTACTCCCTCCTCCTGAGAGTGCATGTATCCATGGGTTGAATGACCTCTTGTTCCTACTCCACAACTAACTACCCCCCTCTCTCATGGACAGCATCTCGTGCTACTTTTATGTTTTTTCCTATTCTTGCTTGCTAAAAGAGTGAAAGGACACCTCTCCCTGTCCCTTTTCTGCCAGTTAATTTATACCATAGTCAACCCACTCAACCAACTAGGACTGATATTTAAAAAAAACAATTTCATCAAGTAATTTCTTACCTCAAGCAATGGAATTTTTGTCCCTCTCTCATCCTTTTCATTTATGACAATTTTTACATTGGATACATTAGGATAAGTAATTGGGCAGTCTCAGCGGAGTCCTAATGAAAGAAGGACATATGGATTTTTACGAATCAAGGAAGTTGAATAAGAACAAGCAAAATTATGTCACTCTTGACTTGGAATTAGGAATGATAATGTATGGATTGAAAATTTTGAGGCATTACCTCCTTAGAAGGATTTTGTTTTGATGTCAGATCATGGAGGGTTGAGATACTTATTTGACCAACGCTAGTTGAATGCAAGACAAGAAAGGTGGCTAGCCTTTATTAGTGAATTTGATTTTGAAACAAATATATCATTGGTAAAGAAAACAAAGTAGCATGTGCACTTAGCAGGACATGTGAAGTTGACATTAAAGAAAGGATCAAAGAGAAATGCATTAGCCTAATGAGCATTACCAACAAGTGAATGAACACTTACAATAAGATCCAGAAGGAGAAATGAGTAATAATTACTCTCTCATGAAGGATGGACTATTAAAATTCAAAGGTAGATGATATATACCTTGTATGAGTGAATTGAAGAAGCTCATCTCTGTTAGGTTTCAAAAAAGGCCTTATTCAGGTCACCCTAGTTATGAGAAAATGTTAACAACTATGAAAAAAAAATATTGGCCAAGCATGAAAAAGGATGTTTCCAAGTGTATTTCCAAGTGGTCAAAGTGCCAACAAGTGAAAGAGGAATGTAGATATGGAACAGGATTTTTACATCCAATCCCCAATCATGAGTGGAAGTGGAAAGTCACTCTATAGACTTCATCACTGGATTACCAAGGACATATAGATAGCATGATTCCATAGTGGTAATGGTGAACAAGCTGAGTAAGGTAGCTCATTTTATAGTTTCCAAGTCTAGACACAAGGAAATTGATATTGCTCATATTTCATGAAAGAAATATTTATATCATATGGTCTACCCAAGAATATTATATCAGATAGTTAACCTGTAAATTTTGGAAAGCATTGTTTTCTAGTTTTGGGACAGAAATAACATTCAGTATAGTGTATCATCCTCAAACGAAAGGGCAAAATGAAAATGTAAATAGGGTGTTGGAATACATGATAATAATGTATGTCATGCATCAGCTTAAGAGGTAGGAAAAGTTTTTATCTTTGCTATAATTTTCTTACAATAATAAGTACCATGAATCATTGAAAATAATTCCATTTGAGGCATTTGTATGGTAGGAAATGTAATATGCCCATCAATTGGAATGACCTGGTAAACAAGGTGCATATTAAACGTAATATGTTGAATGAAATGGAGTAACAAGTAATTGTTATCAAGTGGAAACTGAAAATAGCTCAAGATAGGCCGAAGAGCTATGCAGATCAATAAAGAATGCACAAGGAATTCAAAGTGGGGGGATGTCTTTACCATGAATTAGGCCAAGGAAAATTTCACTGAAAATCAGGCCTTGTGTTAAGTTAGCACCTAGATTTTGTGGACCATTTCAAATCTTATCATTAGGGTCCTATATTCCATAGGATGAGTTGTTTTTACCTGGTGATTTATATTTGAAAAATGTAAATAATGTTTCATGTTTGAAATTTATTTCCAAAAGAAAATTGAATATATATATATATAAGGAGAAAGAAAAAAAAAATTGTAGGGGACAAAAAAATAGAATAAATAAAGAAATGAAAGAAAAGAAAAGAAAAAACAAAAAGAGAAAAACTATATGAAAATGTCCCCCTAGGTGAGCAAGTCTAAATGTCACCAAGAAAAAACAAAATTACATACAAGCATAATGCAAGAATTTTTGTAAATAAAGTGTGCAGCGTGTTTAAATGCCACATTGTAAATAGGATAATTATAAATAGATAGTCTAATCACACTATTTAAACGTGATTAGGCTAAAAATAAATTTAACTAGGTGAGTGAATAAATCAATCACACAGTTTAATCATGATTGAGCTTGATTAGTGAAGTTAATCTCACCATTTAATCATGGTTAACTGACATATAAAACAAAAAAAAACAAAACAAATGCACCCTAGATTTGATTAATTTTGTTTAAATTAGTTAATTTGATTTGGAATAAATTAATCATGAGGTTAAACATGATTAATTTTTGTAATAGTGTATATTATTCCTTAACATTTCAAAAGTTTTAATAAAGTCTGAATGTCGATATATAAGTTCTATTAACAGGGTTATTAACTGCAACAAATCAATAGTCGAAATCTTCCCCGCCTGGATCAATGGCAGGGAAGTGTTTTCGAGACCCCCTGATCTCCATCCCACTTTATCCATGGGGAGGTCTGAAAGGCATGTTGTGTGTCACCCCCATAGCATTTTTCACCCGCCCCCTTTCATTTTCACTCATCAAGGCCCCCCCCCTCCCCCCTGAAAATTTTTAGTGTTGACCGCTCGCCCCTCCTCCACTCACTATCTACCATGACACCCTTCTCAACCCCATTCACTATCTGTCAACTCAGCGTCGCGGATGCCACTCCTATGACCTTCCCTTCCATTTAACCTGTCAAAATAATTTTTCCCACTCTAAATCAAAGGCCACCATCTGTCACTCCCATGCCCACGTGAGCAAATCGTTATGCCAATTAATTTCTCTCGCTCCCTTTGTAATGGATCCGCTCTTGATAACGGTAAAAAATGAATGGCAATTTTGAAATTACCCTATTAAGCATTGTTAAGCCACAGAAATCCCTTCCTTCATTGTTTTGCACGTTTTGATCAAGTTTTCAATCCTCCACGTTGTCGCAGTGACCACAAAATTACCCAGCGACAGTGATCCAATCACTATCAGAGACCCCACTCTAGCATTCTTCAGTCAGCTTCATGTTCCAGGTAATCCTAGTGTCGTTTTCCCCCTATTTTTACTTTTAAAGATCGATAATGCCTCCTAATAGTAGGAACCCTAAGGACAGTTTAAAAAAAACAGAGGAAAGTCCCATCTTAACCCATCCTGTTGATCTAGATCATCTACCCCTGGTTGATCTACAATATAAATCACTGAAACAAACTACGAATTCAACCTCTTTGAACTTCACAGTTGGTTGAAGCAGAAATTCTTAGATCAGAGTGACGAACTGAATTTATGGGAGTCTACCATCCCTCAATTCATGTTGCCACAAACCCATCACTTCCCTAAGCTAGTCTCTTGGTTTCAATTAACCTATGTACCCTCCCAAAGAGAAATTATGAGTGGAAATGGAGAAATTTTTATCACCATCATAGCCGAAGCCATATCTCAAATGCTCTAAGTGATAATTCCGAAGTCTTCCAAGCCACTGTCAGCAGACTCTCTCACGGAGCTCTACAAGAATTTAACCTTCCCTCAAAGAGCAAAAATATTTGAAATCCTTCTTCCTGAAGATGCCCAATTACCTAAAACAAACCCTCCATACTCATCTTCTATGTTCCATGAGGTAACCAAACATATCATTAGCATCACCTCATACCTACTTGGTTATCACTCCGATCAGTGGGTTTATGAGGCCATTGTTGGCTTCCTGTTAGTTTTTACCACTAGTGAGAAACCTGTTGTTTTTAATTACAGAGAATTTATTACATAGGCAATGCATGAGAAATTCATGAAGTTTCCTACAGAGGGAGCTTTCAAATATTCTATTGTGATATTTTATATGTTTATTTATCATCAAGAAGACAAGTTTCCCTTTACTTTCTAGAATATGGATGAGTAGGGTAGTGCTCAATTAGTCATACATTGGACCTTTGGTTAGGAAAAACTCCACTGCGTTCACTTTCACGGACTATGTTGATCAGTTTTTGTATACAGTTATTTGTCTACTACATAGTGATTTCAAGCCTAGGATAGGAGTATACATTAAGAAGGTTTAACATCTTAGTGACCAGGTGAAGACAGGTGACTGGTATTTATACCAAAAGTACATTGAGATCAGAGTCTATGGATGTGAATTGCCACCCTATAGGCTACCAAAATGTGTTCCCATGAGACTGTTCTCATTAGAATACATCAAATAAATGATACATATGGATTACCTGCACTTTTTGGTAGCTAAGAAGAAGGCACACTTTGAAATCAAAGTACGGGTAGGACCTCTTGTATGCAATACGAAAACAACTGGTAAAGAAGTAGATTTTTTGTTGAAGCAATTAAATTTAAAACTGAGCTTCACCTGGTCTTATGACCCTTTTGGTATGATTTCAAAGTTGAGGGTGGAGAAAAATACTACTCCCAGCACACATACTCCTCGACCAAAGATCGATAAGTACATGAACAAAGATCAGCGGGAGGAGAACACCTTGCAGGAAGTAGAGGAGCAGATTTTATCTACAACCACCTCACAGACACCAATCCCTCAGGAGAATCATGAGAAAAGGCCTAGATAAGAAGAGTCTTCTCCAATAACAGAGATTGAAGCCAAGCAGTTTGTAATCTATACTAAGAAGTCTAAAAAGAATCCACCACCAGTTTTTATATAGGAGGATGAAGGACAGACTATTATAGTCATGCCAGGTAAACATGTTTCAACAACATCAGAATACATCTTTGCAGGTATAAAACAAGAGGATGTTTTTCTAGGCTCTCCATCTTCCTCTGTTTCTCAAGATCCTCCAGAAACACCACAAATAGGTGACTTGGCTACAGATATTTTTGACCCTAATACCTTTCCAAATGTAGGGCAATAAAAAAGAGGAATGAGATGTTGAAAGCCACAACATACACACAATTTTGGAAGTGGATAGCTACATCACATCATAGGTTCCTTTCAGCATTTGACACAGAAAAGGGAAAAATACAAATTGCATTCCTGGAAGCTAAATTTCTGGCCCCAAGGACACCAACATATTATAAAGAATTTGTGTTTAGTTTTTATACACAATAAATTCATCAAATTGATCAAATGGACATGCACAAACAAACTAGTGAAATGATGTATTCTACACTAACAAATGTTGTCATGTTCGCTTCTAGATTGC
This sequence comes from Pinus taeda, assembly GCA_000404065.3. Classification (NCBI taxonomy): domain Eukaryota; kingdom Viridiplantae; phylum Streptophyta; class Pinopsida; order Pinales; family Pinaceae; genus Pinus; species Pinus taeda. Next base: position 2,525 of record APFE030661336.1, on the reverse strand, counting down.
AGGTATCATTAAACAACACACAGTCATAGCTAAAGTTGGAAAGGATTTCATCCTTAGCCAAGGATACCAAGATCAAGTCACTTGAAGACTTAGTGATCAAACTGGGATATAATCCCAAAGATGTAAAGGCAATAAAACAGCTAGTGAAAAGAAAGGATGTTGATATAGCAGCATTGAGGAAACAACTAAAACTTCCTACCACAAAAGATCCACAAGCTAAGGAAGTCAGAGAGATGGAAAAATAGAAAGAGGATATATTTTGAATACTTATTGAGCAAAATAGTCAGATCAGGGACATGGAATTATAAATGGAGAAACTGCTCAAAGAGAAATATTAGGCAACACAGTTGGCCATAGTTCCACTTACAGCAATCCCAATTTCAACAACCACAACCCCAGGAGCATCTGCATCAACTTCAACACTAGCACAGACATAATATTCTACAAGTGAGCTTGCTAAATCCATGGACGATCTTTCCATTCAGGAACAAGAAATTGTTAAGTTAAAAACTCAACTCAAAACATTTTCACAACATAAATTAAAAATTGATAATTTTTATGTGGTAGAGTTGTGGAAAACCCATCATCTTAATCTCAAAATTGAGCAATTGTAGAGTGAATCACTTATGGTTCAAACTCTGGCCCAAGCTAGAGAAAACATATGGAGGGAAATCAGTGAAGCCATCAAAGAAATATGGCCTTCCATACAAATTATTTTTGAGCAACAAGAATTGATACAAAGGTCCAAAGAGGTAGTAAGACAAATCAAAATAGACTTAGGACAAAAACCTGGAGAAGAAAAAACACTTTTCAGACAAGAATTAGAGCAGTTGGGAATCCAAGACAGGACAAAGACTATTCTAGAAGTGAGGAGGATGCACACCAAGAGGAACCTTATGCTACAGCTTGACAATAAGTGTCAAAGTCTAGAAACCATCATACAGAGATTTCATAAGAAGATGCAGGTGCTGAATAGGAAAGGTCTACCAAAACTTATTGGTAGGGAAGACAAACTTATTAGCTTGACAGAGTAACAAGAGAAAATATCCATTATTGCCCCAAATAATTCGATATTTGCAGGTATAAAGGGGCACATAATAAGGAAATCATTCATGGAGGCCTTAGATTTTGACTTGTTCATCATTCATGAGCTCAAACATTTGTTCATCATCAAGCCTACTTTCCAGAAGTACACAGATGTAGATGAGGCCTATAGAAAATTAGTTAAATTTTCTATCCCTACTAAAGATAGAAGGGACAAGTTGTGTGAATTAATTGAGTGATTTTTATCTTCGACAGCAAGGCAAACAGCGCAGTAAATTTAGAGGCTCAGTCATCAACACTCAACCTCAACATTAGGGCTAACAGTTCCAGTAGTCTGAAGATTCCTAAATTTTTGTACTACTTTTGTAATCAGTTGTTAGATATATTTAGGATCCTAATATTTTGAATCAAGATATTTTGTAATATTTTCTATAAGTACTTCATAATTCGAATTATGAAGGGTTGGGAATTGTTTGAAGAAAAGGACTTGTATTGTAAAGCATCTCACAGAGCCACCATTGATCAGATTTTAAGTAATACAATGCAATCATTACAGGATTCTTATGACATGTTTATTGGTGAAGTGCATCTCTCTTTGTCAATTTGTATTCTTGTTTCCACTAGTTACATCTCTACCACAATTTCCACTACCTCCCCATCAACATCACAAATTGTAATTCAAATTGTCTTAATCCCTTCAACATTTTCACCTCTTACAGGTTCATCTATTATTCATCCCCATTTACCAATCATGGCAGCTCGATATGCTCCCCTAGTTTTACCTACCCAATAACATAACATGCCTCAAGACTATCAAAGTAGGATTCCTCAATATGATGGTACTGGGGCCATCACTGCAGAATATGTAGCTAAAATGAATGACTACTTTGTGTTGAGATTGCAACAAGATGATGGAGCTTAGTGAAAAGAGTCGCCTTCAGTAAGTGGGCCCGCAGGCAAATTATGGCGCAAGTTCTATTTTTGGATCAAAACAGGGATGATCACAGCAGGAGTGATCACAGCAGGGATGATCATAGCAGGAGTGATCACAGCAGGAGTGATCAAAGTCTATTTTTAGACTGGCTGTCAAAAATAGAAAAGTCAAATATTATTATCTCACAATAATATTTGGACTATAAACTTAATCTTATTCTCTTGGAGCACTTCAGTTTGAGCTACAGAGGTGGCACATGCAGCTGTCAGAAGGAAATACGCTTTTCTTATGAGTCAGTTGAGTTGTTGCATGCATGACTTCAGTTAGAACTCACTCAGTTGAGTTTGGTGGAGTTGATTGTGGAGTTGATGGAGTTGTGTTCAGTTTAGCTTTGTTAAATTGTAATTAGTCTAACTGCAAATAGACTAATGATGAGTTGTTAAACTAATTATTAACTCATAATGCAACTATAGAATACATCAATTAACTTAGTTGCATGTCAGTGCATGTTCAGTTCAGTAAGGACAGGTGTTAGAGGATCAGATTG
>APFE030661333.1:160485-174883 GCA_000404065.3 Pinus taeda | reverse complement strand
TAAACCCAATACATTCTGGTGTAGTCATCAATAAATGTCATGATATATTTATTTCCATTTGCAGAAGGAATAGGCATTAGACCACATAAATCTGAATGAATGAGTTCAAGTTTTCTATGTGCTCTAGAATGTGAATCATGAAAAGTCTGTTTGCTATGCTTTCCTAGAATGCAAGCATCACATTGCTTAAGTTTCCTACGAATTGTAGGCAAACCAGCAACACCATTTTTCTTCAACAAGTGGAGATTGTCATAGTTCAAAAGTCCAAATATAGCATGCCATAATAAACTTGATGGAAGTGTACCTTCTTCATGATAAGAATTGTATGAGAAATGTTGTGCAAGAGCAAAGGTTCCTTGCAGCTTGAGAAGCCTTTCTTCTTCTATTCCCCTCATGACAAGTGAGTGGTCAGATGCTTTTCTTACCTCAAGCTTGCCATCAAACATATGAATTGAGTGACCTTGTTGGCGGATGTGGACCAAGGATAGCAAGTTTCTCTTCAGTTGTGGGAGATATAGAACATGATGCAGAAGAAAGTCTAGAAGACCAAGCAGTTTAAGCCTGATTGTGCCAAGCCTTAATGGCTTGATTTTTGATTGGTCTGCAAAGTATACTGCTCCATCAACATTGTCAATAAATTCTTCAAAAAAAACTTTTCTATGAGTCATGTGGCAAATTGCTCTTGAATCAAGCAACCAATCATTTTTCCAAGAAGCAAGTGAAGCATTAAATAAATCTTCATTTACTCTAATATTACATTGTGCCACAACATAGTGAGCGGATGCAGGTGCTTTAACTTTGTCTGTATCATCATTTTTACCTTTCTGTTGGTTTCTTTGTTGCTCAATTTTGTCCCATGGTAACTTGCATGTAGAGGCATCGTGTGATCCATTTCTTTTGCAGTGTATGCAGTGCAAATCTGCCTTTTCTCCTTGAGAGTGTCTACCCCCCTACTTCTGAAATATCTTCCTCTTCCTCTTCGACCACCTCTTCCTCTTGAAGAATCTTGAGCAGGATGATTTTCTTTATGAGCAAGGCACACAACCTCTTCAGAAGATTCAGGGGTTGTCTTCTTTCCAAAAGCTTTCTCTCTTTCAACAAGCTTTTTCACAAGAGAGTCAAAGGTGATATCTTCGAGATTTCCATTTGCTTGGAATGACTCAAGATAATTGGAGTAAGTAGGATAAAGTGTCTTGAAAAAAGTGATAAGAGGAATATCTAATTCAATCTTAGTGGATTTGATATCATGCATTATAGAATTTACTTCAAATGCAAGAGCAAGAGGATCATTATTTTGCAGTTCAAGAGTGAAGAGTTTAATCATGAGTTGAACAACTTCAAGTGTAGATTGTGAGTCATAGAGTTCTTTCAGCTTTTGTAAGGCTTCAAAGGTAGTTGAAAATGGTGAAATATCGCGACTCACCTCTTCATTTACAGATGCTGCAATTAATGCATAAACTTTGTTGTTCTTATTTTCCCAAATGAAGAGCTCTTTGTCTGAGGTAGGCTGTTCTGGCTCTTTGTCTCCGTCCCCAACACACACTCCTTTCCACGACTCATTGAAAATGAGTGTGTGTTTTATCATCCGGGACCACTAAGGATATTTCTCTTTGCCAGTGAGAACTATTCCCACAATGGATATGATTTAATGCATACTGAACAAAAAACTTCTGCTGCAAAACTTTTACTCTTAATGGGAAAAAATAAGATGGGACAACAAATTCAAATGTCAATTGGCATTCATCTGGACAGTGTTAAAGTATAGAATATATGGGTGAGACAGCCGAAATATATGGTGAGTGACTGTGCATATATATATGGTAGCCTAAATATACCATAAATATATATAAAAAAATTGTACAGCGCTGGACACAAAGCTTTACAACGCATACAAGAAAGGTATATATTAGAGTTCCAACAACGTTCCAGCTCTCCCAACTTAAATTCACCATAGTGAACAATGCAACTTTCAATTTCCACGCAGCCAGTATATCAACCCAATACCATGTGCATTCAAAACAGTTCAATATTCAACGCATACCATTTTACATATGCCATGAACAGTTCAACATTCAACACCCTTCAAAACAGTTCAACGCATACCATTTTACATATGCCATGAACAATTCAATATTCAACACCCTTCAAAACAGTTCAATGCATACCATGTGATTCGACCAACGGACCAACGTTCAAAACGGTTCAATATATACCATGTGATTTGACCAAGCGGACCAACGTTCAAAATGGTTTAATATTCAACGCACACCATTTAACATATGCCATGAACAACGTACCAAAATAGCTCAATACAATGCCAAAACAACGTATAGCCAAAAAATTCAAGCGTATAGCCAAAAAAACTCAACATATATATACCAATGCTTTCGCATCAACACTCAGTAAACTTGGTTTGCTTTGACATCAACGCAGGTGTGCTTACACAGAGCTCACGTACCCAGCAGCTGCATCATGCTCTCAGAGCTCACTTTGACAGCCTCACGATGGCTCTTATGGCCACGCAACAAGAGAACCCTCCGTTGAAACCAGAACAAAATCAGAACACGTCTTTAATGGAGATAATGCTTCACGGTTCACCACAATTCCACAGAGGAGAGTGTTCTTTAGAGTAATTTTGGATCAGAGGGCAGAATGGTTTACTCTCACGGTCTTGATATTCCAGTTCTGAAGCCATCCCTCTCTCAACGCAGCAGTGTTCCTTCATGCAGGTATGGGAACGTTTTCTAAATTTAGGCAGTAAGAACAGTAGATAGACTGTGCAGTAGACAGAGAGCTCAGTAGGCAGACTCCATAGGGGCAGAGGACAGAGAGCAGTAGGCAGAAGGGAGTTACAACTATTTTGGGAGCTGGCTCTGATACCATGTCAAGCCAGGCAGTAACTCCTCAAAGAAAAGTTATTCGTATGTTTATTCCTTCAGGTTGGTCTTCATTATATACATGAGGGAGAGACTGTTCACTCCATCTCCTGATGACTGTTCATATTACTTATTTATTTATTTACATTATATTCACCCAATCCTGATGATTAGGTGTCAACAATATGTGATGCCACCATCCATGCAACTGGAACCCCACTTTATTTCTCATCAAACACCACGAGTGTGTACAACTAATACAATCACATTCAAAAAACATTTGAAGTCAACTTCAACTCATTAATCATTATCAATCATTACTAATCAAATGATTGTACTAGATCAATCATTATTAATACACTCACCCCATATTTATTTGTGTTGAATGTTAAATCCATGGCTATTAGGCTATTATTTGATAGCTTCACCATGGTCTCCAACATCCACTTCATCTGAATTCCAGCTATAAAAGGGATATGTCCACCATTGGCCTTTTGATAAAAGAAAAAATCATCAGGGTGTTTTCTATACCAAAGGTTCACACCGATTTCATCCTTCTTATGCAACTAATATTTTCCTTTCATTAGACAATTGTGAATGTTATCAACATCTTTCCTACACAAAAATAAGTCCCTATCTCGAGTTGTAGCATCCATGTCAACATATTTTTTTAACATGCATTTTACAAACCATTTCAACTGGCACTTCCAAGAAGAAACAACTCTCTACATAGAAAACTATGTCCCTTGATAAATTTGGTTGATATAGGGACCTATCATGATCCGAAGTGTCCTGTTGGCCATGACAAGGCCATCCTTGGCTATCTACATGCTCAAACATGTTATATGCTATTAACTCTATGTCGAGGATTTGAACCATAACTTTTACAATGAAATGGCATTGGCAACCCCTCTTTTTCACAAATGAGGATCTTCGCTTCATTTCATCTTGTCCTCTTCTGTCCTCGGGGCCATATGAACAAACATAGCTGCATAAAAATGTTTGAAAACTCAACACATATGAATCCATGAAAAATCATGGAGCACTATTAATACCAACATCTAAACAATGCATCTCTAAAGAACTTACACTTCATATAGAAAGGAAGCAGTAGGCCTTGTGCTTAGGCATTTATTTTGTACCTGGGTGAAAGAACATGGAGCATCTGGGTTCATTTCCTCTCCTCTAATAAAGTCTCCAATTCTAGTTGAAGGGATTTTTGCAATCTGAGCAATCTCCATGTGTTTTTTACGTACTTCAGACCAATCTAAATACATTCTAGAAAATATGATCTTTTCTTTAGGGTCTTGCATCGGAAGGGCAATTATTGTTTCCCATTTGACTTGCTTTACCAGTTTTTGACCCAATGAGTTGTTGCAATGGTGAAACAACGAGTTGATGCAATGGTTAACTAATGTTAACAAGTGAGTTGTTGCAATGGTTGACCAACAAGTTTCCGCAACGGTTGAACAAGCAATTTTGGGTCAGAACTAGTTATGTGCAACCTGGAACAACATTTGCTTTATATAATAGTCTGAATAAATTTTGGTGTTCTCCTAACCTTGGCAAACAAGAAACAACCAATTGTGTGCAACCCATACCAACATTTCCTTTATATAATAGTATGAATAATTTGGGTTTTAGTAATGTGGAGGATTTGGGGTTTTTTAAATTGGGTTTTAGTAATTGGGTTTTGACCATCACCATAAAAAACAATAGAAAAACAAACATTATGCTTATTAACCAGACCTGGAATCTGCGTAGGTTTTGACATTTCATATTTTGAACTTACAATATGAGAGACGTCTGGGTATAAACATATGTTCCATTGTTTGCATGTTCTTTACGAAATTTAAGCTCCATTCACATTGAACATCGGACCGATATTTGCAATCCAATCAACACAGGCAGTTTAAATTTTCTTTGACTGAGGGTGCATGCTTATTAACCAGATCTGTAATCTACAATCTCCTAACATTTCCTATTGTTGCTTGCGTTGAACATTGGAGCGATATTTGCAGGCAGTTTCAAGCATCTTTGTCTAAGGGTGCAGGGAATTTCAAAATGATACCGGATCGAATGGAATTCAGATAGATGAAGGCGAGAATTCAAGGTGTGTGACAACCACGTGAGTTAAGTGACCTGTCGTGTTGTCCGACCAGCTCGCCTACAAACAATAGCTTTGCAAACGTAGTATCCGGATGGGAAGAGAGGAAATAGAGTTGTTAATGTTAATGTTTGGGATAGAGCTGACCATTGTTAACATTGGAAAGGGTTCACTGACCCATTAACTTACTTCAAAATTAACAGATATATATTATTTAATATAGTTTTTAAATTAAATTTTATAATTATTTATGAGTGGCAATAAAATAAAATAAAAATAAAATAAATTAATCTAAAGAACTACAATTTTCAAAATTAAAATTTAAAATATGTGTAAAAATCAAACGCATATGATTAATACTCAACTAACTATTACAACACTTTGCAAATAAGATCAATGCTAAGCCAACTAACCGTTTAGTTTAACCAATTATAATTTTTACATAATCAGTAAATAAGATTATGATAATTAGAACTATTCTATAATTTTGTGTAGGGTTTAGTTTCGGAAAGTTTGGACTCTAAATTTATGAAAACAACACTTTGCAAATAAGATCAATGCTCAGCCAACTAACCCTTTAGTTTAACCAATTATAATTTTTACAATATTTATAATCAATAAATAAGATTATGATAATTAGAACTATTCTATAATTTTGTGTAGGGTTTAGTTTCGGAAAGTTTGGACTCTAAATTTATGAAAAATGTTGAGGTTTGGAGTGCATGAGGTTATTTAGAGTTTAAATTAATGAGAAACGTTGAGGGTGGGAGTGTATGGGTCATCCAAATTCAATCAAGTCTCCCAAAATTTTGATAGCAACTTTTCAGCAGTTAATTATGAAAAAGTATTGTTATGAGATATATTCAAACTGATAACACTATATTATTTTTAATTATTTTATTAATACGAAAACAATGTTATAATTTATAATTTTAAGTATTTTATTTTTGAGTAAATTATATTTCTTTAATATTAAATATATATTTTTTCTTAAGTTTATGTGATTTATACTGAATTAGAAAAAGTCTCGCAACGTTTCTAACCAATGATGTGTTTTATCAGGACTAGAGAAGAGATTAACAAGTGTAGTTCTCATCAGGACCAGATGAAAGGCAAACCATGGCAAAGATTAAATCGAGACAATGTTAGAGACCAAATTTCAGTAACAACTATATTTTAACAAATAATTTATTAATAAAAATAAATAAACTAACTAAAATAATTAACGGGAAATAAATACAATAAAACAAAGTATATATATATATTATATATATCATATATATATATATATAATAAGTAATCAATAAATAAACCAGGGTCAACAATAAAATATAGCGCTGAGGTTTATTAAACAAATAACAAAAATATTAAAAAGAGTTAAGAATGAATAACAAATAATAAAAATACTAAAAAGAGTTAAGAATGAATAGGATGATAAAATACTAAACTCTAATGAATAATAAATCAACAACAAATACTATAAAAAAGGCACCAGTAGCTACATAGATAAACAAACAAACAAAATAAATTCCAAAAAGAAACCTAAAAAACTAGAAGGATAGGACATGGACCCAACTCTACTAATATTCCAACCACGGTCTTTTTTCAATTTACGATGATGGAAATGACTAACCCTAGCAACAACTTAGGCCTTCTCAATGCAAATGTGATGCTTAGATTTATTTGCATGCTCTACCAAAGCAAAGGAGCAGCCCTGCCATGATTGATGCCAGCGACATACTTACAAATCCTTTGATTAATTGAACGGCAAATCTCACCAATTTAGGGAGTCCCACAAAAACAATAGATAACATAAACACTTTTCATATTTTTGAAGTCCACTAATTTTTTACAAATTATTAAAATACATTTTTAATAATAAATTAGTATTACACGAACTCTATTTAGTATTTTAAAAACAATATTTTATTTTTAAATAAATTATTTTTTTATCAAATATTAACACACTTTATTTTTGAGGTCCACTAATTTTTTTACAAATTTACAAAATACCTTTTAAATAATAAATTAGTATTACACAAACTCTATTTAGTATTTTAAAAACAATATTTTATTTTTAAATAAATTATTTTTTTATCAAATATTAACACACTTTTTAATAACAACAGTTATCTACCTAGACTCAATTTAAATGGACAAAAATACATTATTTCTATTCATTACATTGTAAAATCATAATTCAAATGTACAAAAATAATTTGCAATAAAGGAAAGTACAACCATTTGTGATCAGTAAAAAATTCTTCCAAATAATTCTAGTTGGTGTGGTTTTTTTATTGAATGAATGAAGAATAAAACACAACTCAAAAACAAAAATAATTTTTTGGTGTGGTTTTGAATCAAGTATCTTCATAATGAAGAATAAGACACAATTCACAGGGCTTTGTCTCCGAGTAATGATTTTAAGGACACTCATGGCCCCACTTCCACAACCTCGATACTCATGGTGGGGCATCAACCACGCTCACCACCTTGATCGTGATGGTGACGCGTTTGTCATAGAGCTATGGCCTACTTGCACCAGAGAGTTATCACTGAAGCCCCACTAATAGGTTGGGATCACCTTTCCTTCCTTTAACGGTTTAAAATTGACCGGCGTTTACACGTTTTTACTATTTTCCGCTATAAAGTACAATTTAGTCCAAAATAAACACGTAATTGTTAATTTGTGAATAATATAGAAAACTGTTATAATGACGGTGGGTATCTAGGGAAATCACAAGCTTTAAATTAATTAATTAATTATATATTTATATTTAGGTCGATAGGCTTTCCTTTGAGTGAGCTTTTTCGTCTACTTTTTGTTTCTATGATTGACCGTTGGCGTGCACCTTCAACTGGCATATGGTTGACATCTGTCGTGCAACTCCATTTCTGTTTCTCCTCTTTAGCTTTCTGCTCCTCCTGTTCTCTTCCACGACCATTTATGTTCCTCCTCTTTAGGTTTTTTGGTTTTGGCCTAATCCCTTCAAAATTTAATTGATGTGGTGGGTGTTCTGCAGTAACTTTGTCGAAGTATTGCAGAAGCAGAAAGAAACCGGTGTTGATGGGGTGATAGTGGATCATGTTCTAGAGATGGTTAGTGTTGTTCGAAGTGCAACGATTTCTTGTATCACGTTAACACCCTGTGATGACAGCCGTTTTAGGGATATCATTTCAATTCTCAACGAGGCTACTTTGTCATTGTATTTGGAGTGGAATAATTAGAAGAGGTGGTGTTGTTCTCACCTGCTACTGGGAAAATTTGTAATGAGTAGAGGTTTTTGACCAGTGATCGAAACTTGGCACCATCGGCTTGCAATAATGTGTCCCGTTTCTGCTATGCACTTCGTTGTGCACGACCTAGCCCTCGGTTATTCAGTATACCCTGTTTACAGCTCCGTTTTCCCGTTCAAAAATTGTTTGCTCAAGTGCTCAGAGTTCTTCTGTTCAAATTTCAGGTTAGTGCTCTCAAAAATGGGTTTTCTGATCCCATTCTCTCTCATTTTGCTTCCACCGTTTTAATCTCAGTCCAGTGTTTCATTATGGGTTCTTTTATGGCAGGTACAGGTTAAATCAGTTTTTTGCGTCGAACAAATCAGTTTTCTGCCTCGAATCTGTAAGCCTTGCAGGTACCAGTGTAGCCCATTTTCCTGGTTCCTGGTTGTATTAAGTATTTGCTTGGCATCTGCACTCTGAATATTAATGGTATTGAAATTTTCATTAAAACCTCTGAACCTTCTACTGTCGATGGCGACAATGAAGAGCTTGCTTTCCTAGAGGTCATTGAAAGGGTTTTTGAAAGTATTTTCTCAACCATTTCGTCCCTTTCAACGCTATGTACATGTTTAGATGGTTTACGTATTTAGTGGCAGGCAAATGAGGGCTCAGTGGCTGCTGAATCAATTAATTGAAAGCATTCTCCGAATCATTGAACTTACAATGTTAATAAGTCAATAGACCAATTGCACAACTTACATTGTTCCTCCCACTTTGGTTGAAACATGGGTTTCGCCTTCTGGAAAGAATCTTGCCAATCCAAAATCTGCTATTTTAGCATGAAATTTGTCATCTAAAAGTATGTTGGGACATTTAATATCTTTGTGTATAATGCGAACATCGAAATCCTCGTGTAGATATGCAAGTCCTCGTGCTATGCCCACTATAATCTTCAAACAATTTTTCCAACTCAAATATAGGTTGACTATGTACTATTGTGCCCTGGTTATTTGCAGTCTCTAAATACAACTGCAGGGACTACTGCTATGCTTATAATCCAAATGCGAATAGATGGTATTCAATTTCTCTTTGTTTTCTTCCCCTGTCCATTCGTTTTCCTGTGGCAGCAATTGGTCAGCAGCTCCTTATCAAGGGGAGCTTGACTAGATAACACCATCTTGCAGTCTGTAATCCAATAGCAAAGAAATGGAGGTTGCTACCTGTGTTGCACCGTCCTCATTTGAATCTGTGGATTTGTGGAATTGAGAGCAAATTTGGCCCTATTGACAAATATGGTTGTGACGGCAGCTTTCAGGTCACTGTAGCGGTGGGTCTTTGCAAAATGGTAACAGCTATGAACCCACAATAGAAATTTATGATTCATGTGCTGCTTCATGGCATGTGATTGGAGAAGTCCCCTATGAATATGCTATGAGGTTGGCTGTGTGGACACCCAATGACACAGTCTATTGTAATGGAGTTATCTATTTCCTCACATCTGTTAGACCTTATAATATCATTGCATTTGATTTAGTGAAGGGTACTTAGAGTGAGGTCATGGTGCCAAGGCCTCAGCAACTCATGTGCTCCTTCCTTATAAAGAGAAGAGGCCGACTTACCCTTGTGGGAGGATTGGGTTCTCCCAAGAAGTGTAAATGCTTGAATATCTGGGAGCTGTAGGGGGATGGGTGGCCGGAGATTGAAACGATGCCTGGTGAAGTCTTCAATAGATTTTTCGGAGAGAAAGCTGATTTTGATTATAAGTGTGCTAGCAGTGGGGATTGCTTGTATTTTTTCAGGGATTATCATTCAGAGATATTGGTGTGTGAACTCTTTGAGAATCAGAGGTCTAATTGGAGATGGATATCTTGCTTCACTTCTGTTGGGTCACAGTTTCCAATATTCTCGTTTAGGTGCATGTTAGTTCAACCAAGTTTGGATGTTTTCCAATAAGAACTGGAAATCTAGGGATGTTTTCATGGCATGGAAGCCCACAAGATATGTGCAACTTCAGCTACAGGTTAGCTCAAGGATGCCGTTTTAAAAAGGATTTTGATAAATAACTAGCATTATTTTTACTATCATGGCTAACTCTTAAACTGTTAGTATAGGCCTCCCAAGTGGTAGTGAAAACACCGGTGTGTAATAAGCTTAGAGTTATGCTTGAGCCCTAGCCTTTGCCAATTTACAAAAATTGCGGTAAAACTCAAGCGAAAGTGTCATGATAAGGCATCGTAGCAAACCTTGATCTTTGAGACTTGTTTCTCCATTATCTGTTCTGTCACCTATCTCATCACGTAAGTCAATCTGTTTTTATTGTTCAATAATTTGACAACAATAAACCATGAAACTAAAAGCTCTGCCCTGCCTCTAAGTTGGTTTGGAAGGACATGGCAGAGCAGTGTTCCTGGCCTGAAACTTAGTTTATTGTTTTTTTCTAATCCAATGTGTTTTTTTATTTATCATCTTTCTAATCTATCATCTATACGGTCATGTAAGTCAATCTGTTTTTATTGTTCAATAGGTGGACAACATTAAACCATGAAGCTAAGAGCTCTGCCCTGCTTCTAAGTTGGTTTAGAAGGACAAGGTAGAAAAATGTTCCCGATCTAGGACTCAGTAGTTCTTTTTTTCCTTTTAAATCCAATGTGTTTTTTTATTTAATTGTATGAGACTTTAAGAAAACATAGGTGGACAACAGGTTGTTGGATTCTCTACTAGGGTATCATGAAATATTTTTTTGTTTGAGTGATCGGAGTATAAAATATAATTGTTTACCACCAATTTGCATGCTATTTGCTTGTACTGTGATCAAATGATTGCGGTGGTCCAAAATTGTTGAAGCAACAAAGTTGTGAAAAATACATATGGCTGTAAATATTGTTTACCAAATTCCATTGTGGTTTCTCTTTAAGTTGATCTTTGCAATGTAGTCCTAATTCTCTTACACAGGGGAATTGTTTGTTTTTCAGGTTGTATAGATGTTGAACAATTAATGTGCATTCATTATTGAATATGTATAGTAATGTTGTATTCAAGTATGTTTACAATGTTGTGTTCAAGTGTATTCACAATTTGTTCTTATACCACAACTTCTTCGTCATGAATAACTTGATTTGTTTCAAAGTGCATGCCATGAAGATTTCATTCAAGAGATACATGCTTGAACAAAAACAAACTTAAAATGTAGTAAGTTCAACCCCATACCTATTGTGGATCTTTGACAGTCAGGGTTCTTGCGAAATTTCATGAGTCAAGAGAAAGCCTCAAAGGACCTTGTGAAGTCTCTTTACTGAAATCTTTTTGAAGACTTACCTTCATAGGTTTTGGATAATGTGATCAGGGGTGTTCTGAAGCACATATCAGATTGCATTGTAGCCACATTTCTCAGTGATAACTTTAAGCGGTTCAATACAAATGCTGTTATGGGAATTGAGGTTGATTTGACACTGCTAGAATCTTTTGCAGATACTCAATTTCATGACAGTGGCTTGGATGAGCTTGAAGGTGCAACAGATCCAAAAAAGTCTTTGTTAGAGGCAAGGCAATTGGTTAGTCTTTTATTAAACAACCATCCAAAGAATTTCATGAATCTGTTATAAGGGAGAAGCATTATAGTTCCTTGGATTACAAAAAGGTGGTCATGATTTCTGAGAAATATAGAGATTCATCTAACAGACTCTTTGGAACCTTTGGTACGTGAACTTTGAAGCAAAATGCAAAGAAAAAATCACTTGAGACATTGATAAAGAGACTGAGAGAATTGAGTTGATGTAATGATAAAAATGCTTTAATTATGGAGTTGGAAAATCATCATTTTGTAGCGTTAATAACCTTGTCTAATAATCATTACTGGAAAAGAGGCCATTGCCTCAAATCTTCTTCTTTCTAAGTTCCTCATCCTATTGTTTTGTAGTCACCATCAATAGTCATAGCTGATGTTCTGGTAAAATATTCCTCCTCGAGAGCAATGGAATCTTAGTTAATGGACATCTATAACAAATTCTTGTGAAGTGTGGAGGATGGAGAACATTGTACATCAAGATGGGGCTCCATTCATGTATTATCACACTTGCAATGTAAGCCTTCTAGGTTTTTATTTTTGTGATCCTTGTTGTTGCGAACATGTTGAGCGACTGTGCTGACAAGAGCCATTGCACATATGTTTTTTTTTAATCTCAATTTCTATCAATCTCTCTTCCTTTTCCTTTTCAAATTTAGTGTCGTTTGTCACGAGTTCGAATCTAGCTACGTCTGAGCTCGTTCGTTTTTGGGTTGTTTTGTTGCATAGTAAAAAGGGCTTCCAGATGGACAGTATTGTGGAGACAAGCTATGAGATGAGGTACTGCGTTATATGTAGTTGTTATAACTTTCATTTCTATGGTTCTAGAATGATATGATAATTGAATTTATTTGGTTTTGGTGTAAACAAGCATGTTGCGGATGTATCTCTGGAGAACGACTGCAAGTGCGGCCCCAACTGCCAGTGCGGCACTTGCAGTTACCACACATGAATCAATAGAATCTCTTAAATAGTGTCGTCTCTCCAATTGGTGTGTAATAAGTCTAGTATGTTCCACCAGACATGATGCATAGTTGTGGAGTGTCATAGATATTCCAGTACCTACAATTTTAATAAAGACTTAGTTTACATAGATTTGGGCTTTTGAGTGTCGTTTCTATTGTTCATGGCATGCCAATTATTATGCTACTCACGTTAAGTTATCTTTGTTTTTGTTTTCAAAAATGTTATATAGGAATATGTATACCTTACATGGGCTTCTGCAATGACATTTATAGAGTGGTTAATTGTTTGTTTTTAAATTAAAATACATTTACATGAAATTCTCAAATTCTCTTCCTTTTTTGGTTCAAGCATGTCAGCGTTTTTAAATACATGTGAATGAATATGGACCCCAATAAATACATGTTGAATCAGAAAGTCTTGTGGTTTTCTTTATGTTCTTCTACGTTTACATGCTACTCTGTTCTCTTTTTCGCTTCCAGTATAAAGGACTTACATTCCCAGTCTGTTCTATCTCCTATATCTTTTACTCTATTTCAGATTTAATAAGCTGTACAATATCAATAGCAGCGCAAAAGGTGGGCCGGCAGGCAGTGTAAACTCCAAATATCATAGAGTTTCTATCAACCTATATTGTGAGCTATCTGGTGCATTATACCTGTCTACTATCAGAAAACAGTAGCTAGATTCCTATTATGTAACATGGAGCTGACATTTTGTTCCTTTTGATTCAAAAGTTTCAAATTCAACTTGCCATAAGATCTTATCTAATTATTTATTAACCTACATGTTTGAACGAATTCCTTTCTTCATAATTTTTTTAATCCTTGTATGGAAATTTGAAGTGTCTAACACTAATTGAGATGCTTAAGACAAATGTACATTGTATATGTGATAGTTCTCGTTTCAGAAACTTTGTATGCCTATTGTACCACCCATTTCATGATAACGTAACATTCAAAGATATCTAGTGTGTAATTATTTTATTCAATGTGATTCACATCAAGTATATTCTCTTTTTACTCATCCAGAGGTGATGATTTTGATTGAAGGCTGAAGATCTAAAAATAATTGTTTATAATTATAGTTTTAATTCTGATAATTTTAAAATTTTGTTTCTACCTTTTTTAAATTGTTTTACAGTAGTTGTACGTTTGAACGAAACAACGTGTTTTTCTGTTCTGTTTTGCATTACCCAAATTGAATTTGAAGTTTGCTTGATGCACCATTATTATTCATTCCTGATAGAGTTCCGAAGATCTCAACGCAGTTGCAGAATGACTCCATCCAACTACACAGGGATACATAAGGGGTAAACAGAATTAGAAGACAAAAGGAGCATGTCTTTATTTGTTTTGCCTAAAAATGAAAAATTAGAAATGGAGTTTTGGATCTCATTTTTCATGCAGTCAATTTTATGTAAAGACCATGCAAAGTTCACAACATTTGCTTAAGAAGTACTGCCCAACCGTATGAATTATACAGTTTGTCAGAGCTTCATAGTGACAATGGTTTGCACTGTCCAATGTGAACAAATAATGAGTAGAAATATTAAAAATATTTATGAATAATTAAGTAAATGAAATATCAAAAATGGATCTTACTTGGGACAAGCACAGATAGATTTGATACAAACTGCTCATTTTTAAATAAATTCAAAACATATTAAAA
>APFE030661333.1:126119-158396 GCA_000404065.3 Pinus taeda | reverse complement strand
TTGATTAGTTCCACATATTGCAACTACAATGAAACATAGACTCAAAAGAGACTCGACGCAAAGAAGTAGTTCGACTTGTTTTATTGTAGGGTGTTTGTATAATCTTGAAATTCAAGAAACAATCCCCAACAATTCTAGTTGAATCTAGTCCCACATGTTGCATATTGGGTTTCCATTAATAAAATCTATTCATATAAATTGAGGCTAGGTATATGAAAATTATATTAATAAAATATATTTATGTAAATTGAGGCTAGGTATATGAAAATTATAAGTAAGACAATTGAGCAATGTTGAGTTTGCATATTTTTGTTCGAGATTACCTTCTTTCACACTTAGTTTTACTCCTCAAGAAGTCTTTCCTCTGGTAAATTATGGAATCTGAATAATAAAGGGTGAAACATTAAAATGAGAAATTGTTTGATAATTATTTGAATAATGAAGGGTGAAACATTAAAATGAGAAATTGTTTGATAGTTTCTGGTCCCATCTGTAATCAATTTATTTATGTAGTATTTTTTTTTGGTAGTGTGCATCCTCTTAGCAAATAATGTTGAGATCAATGAAGAAATCAGAGTGTATTCTTATTTATTAATTAATGTTTTTTGGTGGTTCCATTGGCCTTGACATTTACATTTCTCCTATAAATAATATCCTTTCCTTTCCACAATGTTTTGCTGCTGAATGTTTGCAATTTTAATTATGGGATCTTTGGCTTCCATGACCGCACATTATTCTATGTGGATCTAGTGCAATATTATTGATGCCCTATATTAGAGCTGTGACAGCTAGGAATTGAACATGAAACCTCCCCTCTCTAAAAACTACCCTTTGTTTGTTAAAACCATTCTAAGTTTGATCTTCAATTCTAATTATAATTCCAATGCAACATAATCTAAAATTATTTTTGTTGTGTAAAACTTAACCTCTCTAATATATTAAAGAATTTTTTGGTTTCCTTATAAAGAATCTTTTGGTTCCAACAAACTAGGAATTTACATAACTATAATTGTAGCTTCTCATATTTTCTTAGACGATAAAGGTCGCACTTAAGTATCAACGGAAATGCATACAATTAAATGTATATTAGTATTAACATTTGGTTAGTTCCAAAACCTCATTGATAAGAGTTAATGTCCACTTTAACCTCAGTTCCAAATCATATTAGATACCATGGAATATGGTCAATGCCATTTAATGTATAGGTGTTGCATTATATACAGGCATGCTTTAAAAAAAAAATTATTACTCTATTCCCCTCATGATTATTGTTCTGAATATTTATATTTATATTTTTTTAAATGTGTATTGATATGATAAATATAACACATAGTTACTTGTGATCTCATTTTTAGTTATGATGGAATTTGAATGTCACTTATAAAAGCTACAAAATTAAGTAAATGTATTTTGAAATTCAAGAAATTTAAAAAAAAATGTGATTACCACTTTTGAATGATGAGAGAATGTTTTGGTAATTTATTAAGTTTGTGCAATATTATTGTTTTTAATACATTTAATTGATAAATTGGAATTCATATATATTTAATTTATTTATTTATATCAAAAAATATCTTCAAGAAAAGGGAATCAACTTTCTATCAAAAAGTTCTTTGGACGGTCTACTACATCTCAAGTTTTATCACCTAATAGAGAGGATTGTCATTTTGATCTAAATGAAGATTTAGATATCTTGGGGCATAATGAAGAATTTGATATATTGGGGCATAATGAAGAATGTGATGAAGAATTTAAAGGGGGAACCTAGCACCCAAAATAAAATAAAAAATTAAAGTAAGAAGATAGTTTCGTGAGCAATGGAAAACTAAATATAAGTGGTTGAGAGAGGCAAAAGATGAAGGAAAAACAATTATGAAATGCATATATTGTGAAACACACAAGAAAACGAGGCCATGGGCAATTGGAACTAGCTGCTCTACCTTGCAACATAATTCTATAGTTGTTTATGCTAGTTTAAGCATCCATAAACTTTCACAGGCAAAGTGGATATGTGGAAATGAGAAGAAAGTGAAGTCTATTACATAACACATTGCATGCATTGACGATAGGAACAAATAAAGAGTCATCACTACTATGAAATTAGTGTATTGGATGGTGTAAGAGGATCTATCACTCTTAAAATATGAATCTCTTTGCTTGTTTGTAATATCCTTACAAACACCAAATATTGCAAAGAATAAAGACTATACATCATATACAAATCACATGGCTGCAAAATAATTCCTTTTTTTCTATATCCCAATATATCGAAGAGCTACAAATTTAAAAAATGCTAGATATCCCTTTCTTTTCGTTGATGCTAGATGAGATTACAAATCATAGCTCAGAGAAACATCTTGTGGTTTATGCCACATTTTTAAACTCAAAAGGATTGGGGCCTCCAATTTCACAATTTTTAAAGCTCGTAAATGTTTGTGATGGAAGAGGGAAAACAACTTATGGTGCAATCAAACATTTAATGGAATCATGGGGCCTTTCAAAAGAAATATTGATAGGAGTTTCCACAGATGGTGCTTCTTTAATGGTTGGTAATGAAAATGGTTTTATTACTTTCTTGTAGAAAAATGCACCTAATCTTGTAGGTGTTCATTGCATTCCTCATCATGAAGCTTTAGCCATGTCAAATCCTTCAAAAAGAATACCTGAATTATTGTTTGTCGAGAAATTAACAAATAAGGTATATTTTTGGGTGCAAAATTCTACGAAAATAAATGGTCAACTTATTGCTCTATAGGAACTTATGCAACTTGAAACCACCTTGAAACCCTTCAAGCTCTTCCAATCCATGGAGTTAGATGGCTTTTAATGGGACAAGTCATTGAAAGACTTGTTGTACTTATGCCTCCCATATTAACATTGTATAAAAATAAAACAAAGAGTCATGGTATGCTAAGACAAGGACTTTTTTAGTACAATTTTGTTTACATATGCTTGCAGATATAATGTGTGAATTAAACAAGTTGAACAAGAAATTCCAAGAAGAATACACTGATGTCACCTCTTTAGGGGAAGCTATGGATGTCATTGTAAACACTTTAAAAAGATGGTTTTTAGGAAGTGACACATGGCATATGTTATTTCTTAAAAATTTTAAATGCATCTAAATTTGGCTTTCTAGAAATTCATGATAAGGATGGGCTCGTTCACACGCATGAATTATGATTTGTAGCTATTCCACATGCATATGGTGACTGTGTTGATATACAAAAACAATCATGGAAACCTTGTATTGAAGTTTCAGTAGAGAGTTCCAAACAACATGCAAAAGATTATGTTCAAGCTCTTGTAGAAAGTTCGAACAGAAGATTCTTTGATCTTGCATTTTTCAACTCAACAAGGTTGTTTAGCCCTTGCCATTATTTAGAGGATGTTCATGGCAGAGAACGAAATTCAAAGTGCTGGCTCAAAAGGCTTTTTCAACATTTATAACATCCTTATTGTGAAAGTGAAGAAAACAAAACAACATTTTATTTTGAAGCTTGTTTGAAAGAGTTGCATACATTTGTTGACACGTGTTAACTATGAGGGATCATCCATGAAAGACGCTTGGAGGATTTTTTTATGTTACAAAGTTGCATACAAATTTTCCTAACATGTAAAAGTTATGGTAGGAAATACTAACTATTCCTGCAAGTATAGTGGCATCTGAGAGAGGATTCTCAAGGCAACATAATAAAGGATGCCCGAAGAACAAAACTATCATTAGTTGCATTGGATGCCTTAATGTGAGTGTCCTTAAATGGGCTCGATGGTGGAATGGGATAGGGTGCATGACATCTGGAAAGATGCTAAAGAAACAAGAATCTTAAATATTTAAAGTTTTTGGTTTTATGTTTATGTTTGCAATGGTGTTGTGTTTTGACAATTACCTCTTTCGGTGAAACTATCCAAAATTTAGTTCGTTTGCATGATGATATTGAATGTACATTTTGAACATTTACATAGCTCATGAACATTATGCTTTTTGTTTGAAACTTATTTCACAAATAATGTTCTTTTAATGGGATTGACATTGAAGTGACTTAAATGGAAAACATGGTATGTGTATTTCAATTTCTGTTAAGTTAAGTTTTATTGTCTAATTTAGTTGCAACAATATCAGCATTCACTATTTTCATGTGAGAGAAATTTTGAATATAATTTGCAGAAGTTAGATGAAATGCTTGAACTAACATGATTTTGATTATTATGAATTGCAATAGGCTAAATATTAGACTTTTTAACCTATTTTCAAGTAATGTTTTCCAATCAAATCTAATTAAAATTTAGTCAAAATTCTTGAAACCCCAATGTTAAGCTAGAAAATTTTTAAAATATGAGTACCTTGGGGTTTCTTGATGATAATGAATCCATTTATGTATTGAAAAATGCATTTCAGATAACACAAAATTGAGTGCCTTGGGGTTTCTTGATGATAATGAATCCATTTAAGTATTGAAAATTGCATTTCAAATAACACAAAATTGAGATCTCGACAATTTTTACTTACTGAATTCTAGTAATAAAATTCCTAGAAAAGCCAAAAAGTTTAATAGTTAGTCAATTCCTTATGAATTCATTTCTAGAATAAAAAAAGATGAATTTGCGTTGATTATGTTTTTATACGAAAATTATTTTATAGAGTAAAAGTAAATATTAAAAGTCATGTAAAGGGCCGTTTAAAAATAAAATCGTCATAAAAAATTCCATAATAGGTAGGGGAACCATCAAATTTAACACTTGCTCCCTTCATTCATCTGAAATTGTCTCGTCATCACATGACGTGTAATGCATAGTCTCCCTCGTTCCTTCAATCGAAATTGTCCCGTTTCATGATGACCTGCAACACACAATCTCCTTCAGCTCATTTGAAAATCTAACTTGGTTGATGCAATTTTATACTTCCTCCAATTCAATAGGATATATTATGTATTTTTTTTAGTATTAATTTATTCATCCAGATTGATATATGTGATCGTGATGACGTGTAAAACATAATCTCCCAAATTGTTCAATGGACTCTAATTGGGTGGATGCAATTTTACTCCATCATTTTAAAATGATATATTACATGTTTATTTGTAGTACTTTATTCATTGGGTAGATCTATGTCATCATGATGATGATATTCGTTCATTCCGAACTCTTACTCAATGGATTCAATTTTAATTAGATATTTGAGGAGCAAACATAGTATACAAATTACACACAAAATAATTTGTATATTACATTTCAAAACCAAAATAGAACTAAAATAAATCCCACATATATAGTGCTTATGAAATCTAATTCATTTCAAACTAGGAGATTATTGTTGAGAGAATATCTCAACAATTCAATCCAACCAACAAACCCAATCTACCAATATAATGCTATTGTAAGCATTAATTCTAAGTCTCTTCCTTAACACTTTACAAAATTAACATTACAAAGATCAATACAAAAATCACAAATTACAGTTCACATATAAGTCACGTCTGTATGATATGGTCTTCACTGACACTTCCACCCACTCTGAAATTTCACAGACCATGCTCTTTCCCCATTACAATCTTCTGTATGATATGGTCTTCACTAGCACTTCTACCCACTTTGAAATTTCACAGACCACACTCTTGGTCTTCACTAGCACTTCTACCCACTTTGAAATTTCACAGACCACACTCTTTCCCCATTACAATCTTTTAGCTTCCCACTTGACTCATTTAAGATACAACTACCTCTGACCATCATTGATGTACTTGTAATTATTAACAATATTGACATGCTTTATCCTTCCAAGCTACATAACTCGTTGAAAACTCCATTATAATCTTTTAGCTTCCCACTTGACTCATTTAAGATACAACTACCTTTGACCATCATTGATGTACTTGTAATTATTAACAATATTGACATGCTTTATCCTTCCAAGCTACCTAGCTCGTTGTAGTTTTTAGAAAAAATAGTCTAGGAACTGATGCATTCTATGGACAAACTCTCATTTGTCAGATGGCATAGTTTGTTGTATTGACAGTTATCTAGGTGCTGAATGTGTTCAAAAGTTAATCATACAACTTGACTTGTCTAGCACACAAGGTTCTTATACTATAGCCCATAGTTGTTGTTCTTGGGTCATCGCATCCTCCAAGAACTACAAAACGTAACAATATGTAGACACAATCAAATCAATAACATGTTCATGGGTTTCTAAGCACCAAGAACCACCGATTTAGAGTATCTTACATTGTTCATTAATTGGTTCTGCACTTTTTACAAACAAAATTAACTAAAAAATATTACTTAACAAAAAAAACAACAAAAACCTTGACAACAAAACTAATTCACTTCTCTTCTCCCAACAGAAATGAATCTTTGACACCCATTTTCCCAATAAAAATGCAACTAAGTTGCTTAGGCCCATAAGAAAGTTGATCAAGATTACATGAAGAAGCATGCTGGTAAGAATTCACTGGCTCTGTACAAATTCTGAAAGCTTAGTGGTGGTAAGGGATGAGACAAAAAAGAAACCGCTACTTCCCACATATCAACGTTGATAGATGAAAAGAATCCTACCCATTACTTGCACAATTTCCAAATTTGCTTACTCATTGAACCAGATAGTATCTCCATTACAAAGTCTACTAGAGTAGGAACAACTCCAATTTCTTAAATAACAATATGCATGAAACAAACGAAGGGGGCACGTGTTCGACTAGTTGATTCAATACTTTTTCTAAAACATGTTAGGTAAACACAATATGCTACTTAAGACATGTAGGATAAGCACTTGTTACCTTCTTGAGAAACATTCCATCTTTTTCTAGATTAATTGTATGGATTGCAACCAAAAATTCGGCAGGTGTCAAAGCAAAAGCATTACAATCGAAATCTCTCAGTAGAGAAGAACAACTTGTTTGAAGAAATGAAAAGACAGATTCTGAATTTGAATCCCCCTTTTGTTTATTTATTATTTTTTTATCAGTGCTAAAGTACTCATGTTGGGATGATGCCATTATTCTAAGTGTGTTTTGAAGATATGCCGAGGGAGGAGTAATGCCTGCAGCTGCGACTTCTCGGGTATTTGCTTCAAGCAAGAGTCGACAATCTTAGATGATGTTTTGTTTCTTTCAATATTTTACTCTACAGACCTATGAATCTCAGGGAGGCCAACAAACAAAAGTGGGAATTCTCTTAATTGAAGCCTTTGCTTGAGTGCTAAGTGGCATTGACAAGAAATGAAACTACGAGCAGCCTTCGACATTACCAAGGATTGATGCACGGTGAAAATTGCCCAACCTCCAAACCAAAAAAATTAAAAATACCCAAATTATGAAACCCTCCGAATTGCAGGAAACAGTTTCTCCCCCAAATTGGGGGACGATAACAAAGCTTCGAATAACTTTAGTGTGGATCCCTACAATGACAACCTGTTAGACTTCAGTTTGGGGTGCAGACATTTACACCCTTGACCCAATTGACACCAAACTATCTAACAATCCAAATATAGATATCTCACCTCACATATCTCACAACCCTTTATGCAAATGCATCTCCACGCTCACCACACTTCCACTGCGCTTGATCACACAACAAACTACCGAGCCACAACACAAACGTAGCGCTGACACTCACACAAACAAAACATTGTATTAAACTAATCTATGTATAGAATAAAAATTCAATCCTCAATTATTTTTTCCATCTTCCTCCTCGACCCTCCCTTTAGAGAGTCAGGCCCATATGGGCTCTGATACCAAATTAGATATTTGAGGAACGAAGATAGTACACATATTACATTTCAAAATCAAAATATGTCCCACATATATAGTACTTATGAGATCCAACAAATTCCAAACCAAGACATTATTGTTAAAAAAATATATCAACAATTCAATGTAACCAACAAACCGAATCTACCAATATACGATTGTAAATATTAATTCTAAATATTTTATACTCCTTTATTATATAATATGTTTTTTTTTCTTCTTAGTAATTTATTCACTAAGATAGTCATAGTAATTTATTTAAACATCTATGCCTTTGTCACAGTGTCTTGGATCCCAAATGTTTTCCCTTTCTATGGACTTTGTCCCAGTTTAAACTCATACAGAAGAATAGCTCATTCATTGTGACAGAATATATCATGTATTGTTTTAATGATAACTTACTCTCTTTTTTTACGGAGGTGGAAAAACCTATCAAACTCAGAAAATCAAACCAACAATGAGGACAGCCATCTCTGGGTGCTATCTGCAATTGTCGACAAATACATCATTGTTATCAAGGAAAACCACGCCACCTGGAATGACCCATCAGGTGGTCCCCAATGGAGTAAGCTTTCAGTCCTGCCAGATGCCTCTGGGTCTTGGGCCGTTAACTTGTTTCCTTATGTCCGAGAAAAACGAGCTTTTAGCCAAGCAAAAGCAGTTTTACCACATACTCCATGCCGATAATGATAACTTACTCACTGCGATATGATATGCTATGTATGTAATTTTTTTTATCGGTTTTCTAAATTTAAAATTTATAGAGTTATTTGGAAGCGTGGTTAGACTTAATTCATTTTTTAAATTAGAACTTACAACGGTTTCGATTCGGAATAGGATAAGAAGCGATAGCATTTTGAGTTATTTTGAAATGCGAATAAATTTAAATAATTTTATAAAATGTGATTTAATATGTTTTTGCATGAAAATAGGTTAACCGTCAAGATGGCTTCTTTTGACATGTCCATAAATTTATTAAATTTTTAATTGCGATCCAAAACTATTTTTATTGGCAATGGCAATATATGGACAATAAAAAGATATGAAGTATTTGCCAAAATTTTGAATTTTGTAAAATAAAAATATTACTAAATTAAAATTTAAATAATCAAAATTTTATTTATATTTATAAAGTTATTATTTATTAAATTTTTAAAATTGTATTAAAAATAAATTATTAATTTTATATTTTTATATATTATATATATATATTTTAAATAAATAATATAAAAAAAACAACTAACTTTAAAAGTATCTAATTATCGCAAGCACGGAAGCCCGGACCAGAATCACGTTGACCAATTGCAGCTCCCTTAAAAATCTGGCAACAAATATTCTCCAGCTGGAACAAGAAATTTAAATTTATTCTATTTCTTTCCAACGCTTATAAAAGAAAAATTCGTATTAAAGTCCTTGCGCTTCAGCTCTACCAAGAAACCCAAACAATTCTGCGGATGAGAGTTTAGAATTAGCATTAAAATTTTTATATGATTTATTTTTCAGCTAAATAAAGGAATCTGTATTAGTACTTAATGGTTAATAATGTGTGTTCTACACACCAAAAATCTTATATATTAATTTATTATTTAGTTTAATTATAACCTAATAAGTTTATATTAATCACAAAAATAATTATTAAATGTATTTTATTAAAAACTAACCATTTCTAATTTTTTTTGTAAGCTTGGTAGAACTCTCTGATTTTCATGTCCATTACACACCCCGCTACTGGGAAGGGTAGCCCAAGATTTGAACCCAAGACTTCCAGTTCGGTGAGACTTCATTTCCACGGCCATTGCCACTTGAACTACCCCATGCAGACAACCATTTCTAATTATTAATAACTATATATGTTAAGATATTTCGACACATAGGAAATAGTTGAGTATAACTTGGTCTAGTGTAGAGTTAGGTAAAGTGTGTTTCTTTATTATATACTTTTGTAACTTACAATCCGATGGTCACGATATGTTCTAGACATGAAGTGCTCCGACGGTAATTTTCTCCTCAGTATTACCGACACTAGATCCATGGCTTAACACCCGATTAGTCTATGATCTCTATTTAAAGAGCATGGAGGGTCATTTGTAAGGTGACTGTTCATGAGAGAAGCTTATATAAATTTTCTTTATTTTACATTAATAAATTGTTTGAAGTGGCCGTGTTGGCTCAAGTTGTGGACTGTTTCCCTCTTTGAGGGTTTTAACCACGTCAAGAATGTTGGTGTATTTATCTGAGATTTGTTTGTGAGCGGTGTCCTTTGGTATTCTATCTGAGGAACTTACCCTGTAAATTCTTACATGGTACCAAAGCTATTTGAGGGTCGCATCCATTGGTGATCGGAATTCAAAACCGGTACAATTGCATCCGACTGTCGTTTCCTAGATCACTGTTTCTGACTGTTTTCCGGCAGAGAGGACTGCTTTATTGTGTTAGGAGCATCTATTTCAGTGAGAGACCCCTTTCGTTTCACGCGAAAAGGTTTCTGGTAGCCCTAGTTACGCTATTTTTAAGATTTGGAGGTATACAGTTTTTATTTGCAGTTTTAGTTATTTATCTCTTTGTTTATTTCAGTTTATTTATCTCTCGGTTTTTTATTACCAGATCTATATCTTTCATTTCTATGTATTCTTTTTGCCTCACGACTCTGCGCGATCTGGGCAAATCAGAAACAGAAAGGAAGGATTTTTCTCATGCGTATGCTCTTTTCCTCTGCGCCTTAGTGTGATCTCGAAAAATCAGAAACATTAAGGAAAATGTTTAGTTTCCGGTGAAAGCCAACTTCAAGCCATAAGGTTTGTTTTTTTTTGCATGTCCGTGTTGGGTTGTGTGGTTTTTTGTTTTGTAGGCAAAAAAGAGTTTTTTCAAGTAAGCACTCACCCCAAAGGTTAGTAATCAAAGCAGAAGCAGAGTATCGTGGTGCCGTAGAAGCTAGTAAGGAAGCCTTGTGGCTTCGTCAGATCTTGTCAGAGTTTGGATTTCAACAACAACATCCAACTACACTTTGGTGTGACAATCAAAGTGTCATTCAACTATGCAAAGATCCAGTCCAACATTAGCACAACAAACACATTGAACTACACATGCACTTCATCAGAAACCTCATTCATGACCATGTTCTTGTAGTACAATATTGTTCAACCAATGATCAAGTTGCGGGCATCTTTACAAAGGCTCTCACGGAGGCGAAGTTGACCAAAATTCGATTTATGGTTGGAGTTCAGGAAGTTGTCACTAAGGGGGGATAGGTTCTAATGCCTCCTTCCTTCTCCTATTGTGTCATATTTGTACATCTTTCAATGCTATCCCAAGTTGTTCTTAAGGGGGGATGTTAGGATATTCCAACACATAGGAAATAGTTAAGTATAACTTGGTCTAGTGTAGAGTTAGGTAAAGTGCGTTTCTTTACTACGTACTTTTGTAACTTACAATCTGACGGTCACGATATGTTCTAGACATGAAGTGATCTGGTGGTTCATTATCTTCTCAGTATTATCGACACTTGATCTGTGGCTTAACACTCGATTGGTCCATAATCTCTATTTAAAGAGCATGGAGAGTCATTTGTAAGATGACCGTTCATGAGAGAAGTTTATGTAAATTTTCTTTCTTTTACATTAATAAATTTCCTGAAGTGGTCGCATTGGCTCAGACCATGGACTGTTTCCCTCTTTGAGAGTTTTAACCACGTCAAGAATACTAGTGTATTGATCTGTTATTAGTTTGTGAGCGGTGTCCCTCGGTGTTCTATCTAAAGAACTTACCTTGTAAATTCCTAAACTATATAAATAATAAAAACAATCTTATTTTATCTTTATATATTTATAGTTATTATATTATATATTAAAAAAATATTATGTTCTTATTATAATGAGACTTATAATTCAACAATTATATAATTGACATATAAAATAATAATATCATTTAGTTATTAATAATACTTATTTATTTCCCACAATTATGTTATGGGTGAATTATATATAATATATATAACTTATAATTATTATAAAATATATTTTAAATAATTACATATTTTATATAGCTAGATATGAATAAACTTAAAGGACAAATATTATAAACCCAAGGGATTATTAATATTATATACTCAAGGCATTAATATTATAAATCTCTGGAATTAATATTATAAAGTCAAGGGACAAATATTATAAACCCAAGAGATTAATAAGATTAAACCATAGGATTAATACTATAAACCCAAGAGATTAATATTTTGAACCTTACAATCATAAACCTTATGATTTGAAACTTCTCAACCATGACTAATAATGGTTGATCATGGTTGACCATGGTGTTGACCACACTCAACCATGGTTGACCACATAGAACCAAAGAGACCTTGATCATGATTGATAATGATTAATGAATTTCAACCATGATTCCATTACTAACAATGGTTGATCATGGTTAACCATGGTTTACCACACTCAACCATGGTTGAACAAATTCAACTAGAGAGACCTTCATCATAGTTAACCATTTTCAATCATGATTAATCATGGTTGACTATGGTTGACCATGGTTGACCTTGGTTAATCGTGGTTGATCATAGTTGACAATAAAGACATTGTCCATGGTTGACCATATTCAACTATGATTAACCATGGTTGATCATGGTTGACGATAGACACATTGGTTGACCATTAAAAGGGAATTGTGTTTGAACAAACTTGAAGAGTGTTGACTACCAAACATACCCCAACATAGTCAAATACATTAGTAAATGTGGTTGACTAATGTTAAACTCTTGAGATCAATATTATACACCCCCAATAAGCCCAATGGATTAATAAACCCTAGGGATGAATATTATTAACCCAAGGGTTTAATGTTATAAACCCAAGACATTAATATCATAAACCTTTGGGATTAATATTATAAACCCAATATATTAAAAAACCCAAGGGATTATTAATATTATAAACCCAAGGGATTAATATTATAAACCAAATGGATTAATAAACCCATGGGGTTAATAAACTTAAGTGCTTAATATTATAAACCCAAGGCATTAGTATTGCAAACCCTTGAGATTAATATTATAAACCCAAGACATTAATAAACCAAATGGATTAATATTATAACCATTGGGATTAAAAAACCAAAAGGATTAATATTATAAACCCAAGGGTATTAGTAAACCCAAGGGATTATAAACCTAACACATTGATATTTAGCCATAAGATTGATATTATAAGCCCAAGGGATTATAAACTTTATGATTAATATTATAAACTCTAAAATATTATTATACATATTAGGGATCAATATTATAAACCCAAGGGATTATTAATATTATAAACCCAAAGGATAATTATTCATATTATAAACCTTACATATTGGAATTATTGTTTTTCACACCCAAAGAGACCTTGATCATGGTTAACAAAATTCAACCATGATTAATCATGGTTGACCATCATTGACCATGGTTCACTATGGTTGACCACGGTTTCCCTTCGTTAATTGTGGTTGATCGTAGTTGACAATATAGACATTGTCCATGGTTGACCATATTCAACCATGATTAACCATGGTTAATCATGGTTGGCTGTAGACACATTGGTTGACCGTTAATAGGGAATTGTGTTTGACCAAACTTGAAGAGTGTTGACTGCCAAACATACCCCAACATAGTCAAATACAATAATAAATGTGGTTGACTAATATTAATAAAAATAATGGACAAATATTATAAATTCAAGGGATTATTAATATTATATACCTAAGGCAATAATATTATAAATCCATGGGATTAATATATATACATTTTTTTTTAGTGTGGTTCACGAACACCCTGGTCAGTGAGTGGTCGCTACGTCCACAGAAAAATCTGGGCTAATCACCCCTCGGCCTACTGGCAAGACCTAACCCCAATGGCTTCAGGCAGAATCAACCCTGTGACCTCTCGATGGTGAGGCATGGTTTTTGACCAACTGAGCTAACCCTTGGGGCTTCATGGGATTAATATTATAAAGCCAAGGATAAATATTATAAACCCAAGAGATTAAGATTAATATTATAAATCCAAGAGATGAATATTATAAATCCTTTGGATTAAAAAACCCAAGGGATTAATATTATAAACGTAAGGGTGTTGATAAACCTAAGGGATTATAAACCTGACAGATTAATATTTAACCCTAAGATTAATATTGTAAACCCTATAATAATATTATACATATTAGGTATCAATATTATAAACCCAATGGATTATTGATATTATAAATCCCAGGGATAATAAACCTAAGGGAATAATATTAAACCATAAGATTTATATTATAAACATGAAGGACTATAAACCTTAGGATTAATACTATAAACCCAAAAGATTAATATTTGGAACCCTACAATTATAAACCTTATGATTATAAACTCCTCAACCATGACTAACAATGGTTGATCATGGTTAACCATGGTTGGCCAAATTCAACTAGAGAGACCTTGATCATGGTTGATCATGGTTAACGAATTTCAACCATGATTCCATGACTAACAATGGTTGATCATGGTTAACCATGGTTGACCAAATTCAACCAAAGAGACCTTCATCATGGTTGATCATGGTTAATAAATTTCAACCATGATTAATCATGGCTAACTATGGTCGACCATGGTCAACCTTGGTTAATCGTGGTTGATCATAGTTGACAATAGAGACATTGTCCATGGTTGACCATATTCAACCATGATTAACCATGGTTGATCATGGTTGACCGTAGACACGTTGGTTGACCATTAAATGGGAATTGTGTTTGACCAAACTTGAAGAGTGTTGACTACCAAGCATACCCCAACATAGTCAAATACATTAGTAAATGTGGTTGACTAATGTTAAACCCTTGAGATTAATATTATACACCCAAGGGATCAATAAACCCAAGGGATGAATATTGTAAACCCTAGGGATGAATATTATTAACCCAAGGGTTTAATATTATAAACCCAAGGCATTAATATCATAAAACCTTGTGATTAATATTATAAACCCAATAGATTAAAAAACCCAAGGGGTTATTAATATTATAAACCAAAGGGATTAATAAACCCATGGGGTTAATAAACTCAAGGGTTTACCATTATAAACCCAAGGAATTAATATTACAAACCCTTGGGATTAATATTATAAACCCAAGAGGTTAATACACCTCAGGATTATTATTATAAACCCTTGGGATTAAAAAACCCAAGGGATTAATATTATAAACCCAAGGAATAATTATTCATATTATAAACCTTACATACTGAAATTATTGTTTTTCACGCCCAAAGAGATCTTGATCATGGTTGATCATGGTTGACAAAATTCAACCATGATAAATCATGGTTGACCATCATTGACCATGGTTGACTATGGTTGACCATTGTTTACTTCGGTTAATTATGGTTGATTGTAGTTGACAATAGAGGCATTGTCCATGGTTGAGCATATTCAACCATGGTTGACCGTAGACACATTGGTTGACCCTTAATAGGGAATTGTGTTTGACCAAAACTGAAGAGTGTTGACTATGAAACATACCCCAACATAGTCAAATACATTAGTAAATGGGGTTGACTAATATTAATAAACCTAATGGATAAATATTATAAACCTAAGGGATTACTAATATTATATACACAAGGCATTAATATTATAGATCCCTGGGATTAATATTATAAAGCCAAGGGATAAATATAATGAACCCAAGTGATTAATATTATAGACGAACGAGATTAATAAACCCCAGGGATTAATATTATAAACCTAAGGGTATTAATAAACCCAAGGGATTATAAACCTAATCGATTAATATTTAACCCTAGGATTAATTTCATAAGCCCAAGGGATTATAAACCCTAAGGTTAATATTATAAATCCTAAAATAATATTATACATATTAGGGATCAATATTATAAACCGAAGGGATTATTGATATTATAACCCAAGGGATAATAAACCCAAGGGAATAATATTAAACCCTAGGATTTATATTATAAACCTGAAGGATTATAAGCCCTAGGATTATATAAATCCAAGGGATTAACATTTTGAACCCTACAATTATAAACCTTATGATTTTAAACTCCTCAAAAATGACTAACAATGGTTGATCATGGTATACCATGGTTGACCACACTCAACCATGGTTGAACAAATTCAACCAGAGAGACCTTGATCATGGTTAACAAATTTCAACCATGATTCCATGGCTAACAATGGTTGATCATGGTTAACCATGGTTTACCACACTCAACCATGGTTGACCAAATTCAACGAGAGAGACCTTCATCATGGTTTATCATGATTAACGAATTTCAACCATGATTAATCATGGTTGACTAGGTTGAGTATGGTTGACCTTGGTTAATCACAGTTGATCATAGTTGACAATAGAGACATGGTCCATGGTTGACCATAGTCAACCATGATTAACCATGGTTGATCATGCTTGACAGTTGTTATGGAACCAACTCACAAATAGATAGATCAATGACTTAAAAATAATCTTCTTCAAGGGGGAAACATCCTTTACATTACATAAATGATTCAAAATTTGAGTAGGTGTCTTCTTCCTCTTTTCCAAAATCAAATAAAAACAAAACTAGGACTGTGTTGACGGTTTGCAAGGTAAAATGGGTCTTGAAACAAAACAGGTTTTTCCAATGTCTCTTCAAGTCATGAATTGGTCTTCACATGTAACTTAACATAAGCAACATAATATCACATAAATCATGCTGACATAATGAAGAGATAACAAAAGATTTTTTGACGGAGTCCCTCTTGGGCTACATCTCCAGGCTTGCCAACATGGCTAGAGCACTCATATATTCAGTATAAAAATGAAGTATATAAATGTTTGTTGATGGAAACATGTTGATATTACCCCTAAAAGGTAATGTTCTCCTGCAAAGAACTCTCACAAACAAAAACAACATAAAGCATCTCCTTCAAAGATTTCATACTCCAACTGAAATGAGCTAAAATGAGCATGTGAGCACTCAATTCCACATTGAAGCACATAAACAAAACTACTCTCAACATAACATAATGAGAAAAATGAACCTGAGTTGAACCTTACAAGTAATAACTACTATAGTAGACTTCTGTAGGTGAGAAAACCACTACAAGGCCTTCTCCATGCTCAACACCTACCAGAACTACTTCCAAACCTTCATTAATCATTACACATTTTGTCTCAATCCTGCAAAAATGCTACTTAAATATGCTCAAATCAGAAATCATAGGTCACCAATGGATTCATAACATCCCAAAACCCCTAAGTAGACTCTTTCTGAGCTTAATTTGGCCAAAAACTCCAAAAGAGATGGCTCCCAAGCTCCCATATAAGTTTTCACAATTAATCATCCTACAAATCAGACCATTTGCCTAACGATCCTACAATTCTGCCCCAAGTTCCGCTAACCGAGCAACAAAATTTCCCTTTGTCAGTGCATTTTGTAGGATCATTAATATTTCCTCTGATCTGTTAACTCCAAAAATCATGGCCATATGAGCCACATGGGGCTGAGGGCTGGGCCTTAATGCCTGACTTCGCCGGTCTAGCCCTTAAATGTTGGGGTTGTGGTCTTATGGTCACAACAAGTCCAAGGGTTGGGCCTTAATGCCCGACCACACCAGTCTAGTCCTTAAATGTCAGGGTCATGGTCTTATGAGCACCATGGATCCAAGGGTTGGGCTTAATGACCGGCCCTTCCCGCCGAGCCCCATTAACACTGACGCTAGGTCATATAAATGGTCCAAAGGACCTGGGGTTGGCCCCCTTGTCGGAGCACCCTTCCTCCTTAGCACCAAACTCTTTTCTGAGGGTCATGTGATAGTAAATGCGACCATGGCTTGATGCTTCTGCCCTATGCTCTTCTTTCTTAAGCACCTTTTGGCTTGAGCCACAGTCTTGTGGTGTAACGACAACCAGGGGCTGAGCTAAAAGTTAGCCCCCCCTTTCTAGCTCCTTTTGCATAATTCCATGGACATATGATAATGAACATGACCAGGGGTTGAGGCTGGGAGCTCGACCCCATCCTGCAATAGGCACGGAGATTGTTGGAAATATGTTGTCATTGATGACAAAGGAAACTTCGGTTCTATTGATAATAAGAACCAACGAACAATCCAATGGTAGAGCATTGGAGTTGTGGGCATGAGGTCCTGTGTTCAAACCCTCGAAGCCCTGTTTGGCCCATACAAAATTTTTAGCCTATGTTGGGGTGCCACATGGCAGCCCATGACTGGGCCACGTGGCACCATTTCATTGGTCCACCACAATACAGTACAAACCAATAAAATGCTCCTGAAACCAATGAAAAGGAGGATGTCAAGTGTCGCCTGTCATTGGGTCGTACCCTACATAGTCACCTTGCTGACTCAACAATATGGTCAACCTAGTCAACAAACCTGCTAAAATTTTACCTATTTGGGAAAACAATCAGAATGTGATATCTGGAGCATAGGGTGTTGGATTGAGGTGAAACAAACATCGTTGGATTCATAATGATGAGCACTTCGACTTGAAGTTGATTTCAAGAATTTCTATGCACTTTCATTTTTAAGAAAAAGTTTGATCACCCAATCACAACTCCCCACTAGGAAATTTTGGACTCCAAAAGTTTACTTCCCTATTCAATATAATGAGGCTGAAACTCAAAAACACCCAAAAACTCAATCCAAAATGCATACTTTTCAATTGGTTCCCTCCAAGCTCCAATCAAGGCACTTCACCTATTTTCTTCATGAAGACCTATTGTCTTGTTAAGAATTGAGCCAAAATTCTTATTGTTGATGCAAGAACAAAATATTGATGAGTGGAATCTAAACATTCTCTTTAATCTCATATTTACACAAATGAAAAACACTTCATCGGGAACTTTAAACTGTTGAAGAAAAACTTGATTCCATCTTGGAATTCAAAAACAACATAAACTTGCTTTAACGTCTTCAAACTGAGTTTGCACATAAAAAGTACACTGCTGCAAAATTTTCCATGATATAATCGACCTTTCCTGCAAAACATAGTCATATTGTACAATCTTGAAAACAAATATTCTATCCACACAAGTTTCATATCGAATACTTGTATCAGTGAACACATGTCAAACTTGTAGAAAACTTTGAACGACAATCTTGTATATTCACAAAAGTCCTTGAACATGTGGACTATAAATAAGCTAATACATACATCAATGAAAAACATATACATGTTTTACATAGATTCAATGATTGTTCACTTTACAAAAGTACCTAAATAGGTAAACAACAACAAGTAATTACAAAATTTACAAAGCAACTTTACAATAAGTCTACCCAAAGTTTTCCTTTCCCAGGCTTATGGGTTCTCTTCTTGCATCATCTTTGCCTTGAATGTTGCTTAGGATTGTTGCGAGTCCTCTTTTACACCTCTTGCTTCTCTTGCATTTTGTTGCACAATATCTTTTCCTTTCTTTGAACGAAGCTCTGGATGTAACTTCCAACATCGTTCAGTGTCATGCCCATGCATCTTGCATTGAGTACAAAATAAATTTCTCTTGTTTGTCAACATATAAGTTCTCTCATGTGAAGGAGAGTCATTATGCTTGATGCCTAAAATTTGATTCATTCTTTTAACCATTATCATACGTTTCTTACATACAACCACACAATGGTCAAATGCATCACAAAAATTACAAGGGTACTTATTCCAAAAGTATTCAAAATTACCATGCATTGGAAAACAATCATGAGAGTTATACCTATCTCTAGGGTTGCACCTTTGACGGAGTGGAGTGGACAATGCCATGCAAGGTTCCTTCAAGCATTCATCTCACTTGGTAGATGAATGAACATTTTAACAAGATGGTGACATCTCATCCTCATATGGTTGATGTACCTCAAGCTGTTTGGATCATTCTCCAAACTCCCTTCGACCATATCCCAATCCCTGATACTTCTGTCTCCCCTCAACCATGATTGGATTTGTAATACCTTGTCCATTTATGTTGATGCCCCCACCTTCATAACCCATCTTGGAAAGAAAATTCATACCTATGCCTTTGGTATGTTGCTCAAACGCTGCAAAAGAGGTGTTATGCACATAAGTAGAAGGAATTGTACTTGAAATGCTAATTACCTCCTTAAACTTGCCATTCATATTTTGAGCTTCTGATGATGACGAAAATGATATTGCAAATGAATCTAGCCACCCACTCTTATCAACTAGAATATGGTGTGCTTATTGAAGATTCTTGCAAAATGCACATGCATCATCTTCCTCATATGGTCCATAACCATTGTTTAAACCATGACCACATACTAGCTTCATTATGGAGGTGTCTCTTGCTGGCACATGAGTAGAATTTTTAGCAACTTGTTCTTTTAACACATGTTGCAATTGAAGTCGTATGTGCCTCTTCTCCTCTTCAACCATCTCTAGCATCCTTGTCAACTCTATGTTCTCCATACAAAGAGACAACTTTTGTTCCTCTAGCTCTTGGAGACTCTTTTTTCTGCCCATTCTTGTAACTCAGTAAACTGGTGCGCTAATACCAAATTGATCTGAAATTGGAGTAGGTGTTTTCTTCCTCTTTTCCAAAATCAAATAAAAACAAATCTAGGACTGTGTTGATGCTTTGCAAGGTAAAATGGGTCTTGAAACAAAATACGATTTTCCAATGTCTCTTCAAGTCATAAATTAGTATTCACATGTAACTTAACATAAGCAACATAATACAAAAATATTCAACAAAGGTTAATCCTAGAAGGGCGGTCAGAGGAGCTAGCGCTAAAGGAACAAGAAATGGAAGGAAAACTTCTGGAAAGAGAACAACAAGAGGAGGTGCTATGGAGACAAAAATCCCGCATCCGATGGCTGAAGGAGGGGGAGAAGAACACCAAGTTCTTCCACAGAACCACAATGCAAAGAAGAATGCACAACCAAATTTCTCAGGTTACCAACGCCCAAGGAGAAAAACTAGAGACCCAGGAAGAAATAGAAAAGGAATTCCTACACTACTTCAAAGAAATGAGTCAAGAGCCAAACATAAACAGAGAGGAGGCCATAGATAACATTACAAGGTACATTCCGCGGCTGGTTTCTGAGGAGCAAAACTCCCTGCTTCTCAAACCAATTAGTCTCCAGGAGGTAGAATTGGCTGCAAAATCCTTAAAGGCCGGCAAAGCTCCCAGTCCCGATGGCTTCTCATCAAATTTCTTCCATCACTTCTGGGAATTAATCAAATGGGAAGTGTGGCAGGTCGTGGAAGAGTCACGAAGCTTACGCTGGATGTATCCAGGCCTAAATGCAACTTTTATAGCCTTAATTCCTAAATCGGAGGAATCCAACTCCCCAGATAAATTCAGGCCTATTTCCCTATGCAATATCATTTACAAGATAGTCTCCAAGGTAGTAGCGCTAAGATTAAAACCGCTTCTCCCAGGCATCATCTCCCCTGAGCAATCCGGATACGTCGAAGGCAGACAAATAACTGACGGAATAATACTCTCACATGAAATAATTCATTCTCTAAAGCATTCAAAAAAACCAGGTATGCTTCTAAAAATTGATCTTTCTAAAGCTTTTGATAGCATAAGCTGGGATTATATGGAAAAAAATTTAAGTGCGTTCGGTTTTGCCAATGCATGGATTAGATGGATCATGAATCTGGTTTCTTCTTCCTTTTTTTCTATCTTAATCAATGGGATTCCCTCCTCAACTTTCCACCCCTCTAGAGGATTGAGACAAGGAGATCCTCTGTCTCCTTTCTTGTTTGTTATAATGGCGGAAGGCCTGGGAAGAAGCCTTAATGCTGCAATCCAATCCCATGATCTTAAAGGCATTAATCTCCACGATGCTCCTACCGTTTCCCACCAGCAATTTGTAGATGACAACATGATCTTTGGCCACTCTTCCGTCCAAGAAGCCCGATCCCTAAACTCTCTGCTTAACAATTTCTCGGCAGCCTCTGGAGCTTGTATTAACAGAGTCAAATCCCAGATATTCTTTTTTAACACTCACCCGACTACCCAGCGATCCATAGCTCGAATCCTGGGTTTCTCCATTGCTTCTTTGCCTTCCAAATACCTCGGTGCCCCTCTCTTAGAGTCTGATCAGAAGCATTCATCCTGGACTTCCCTTCTGGAAAGGCTGGAATCAAGACTCTTGCTTTGGACCCACCGCTCTCTAAATATGGCCAGTCGACTTGTGCTTATTAAGGCTGTCTTACAATCCATGCCTCTGTACTTATTTTCAATATTGGCAGCGCCAAAGTGGGTTTTAAAAGCCATCAAAAAGCTGCAACGAAACTTCTTGTGGGGCAGTTCTGGACTCAACAGGAAATGGGCATTAGTCAAATGGGAGAAAGCATGTCTCCCGAAGAAAGCAGGGGGAATTGGTCTCAGGGATCCTGAACACAGCAATGTGATAATGGGAGCAAAAATATGGTGGAAATGGTTAGCCTACCCAGGAACACTATGGGCCAAATTCTGGACTGCAAAATATGCCAGCAACCTACCTCTGGAGGAATGTATAAGAATGACAGAAATTAGCAAAGGCTCAACTATCTGGAGTTCAGCGATAATGCACAGAGATATTATCCAAAAACATAGTTTCTGGGAAGTGAAGGATGGTGGCACTGTGAGTTTTTGGACTGATTCCTGGCAACAATTCCCATGCCTCGCCAATGTAATACAAGGAATTCCAGCGCACCAAATTCAACTACAGGAAAAGGTAAATCAATTTTGGCAGGACAATCAGGATTCTGATCACCGAACTTGGAGACATGTACAAGAAATTATACCAGATAGCCCGGAGGCGGTTCAACAATCCCTTGCTGAAGAGCTCCAAAAGAGAAAGATTCTCAAAAAGACAGAGCAGGATAAATTGAGGTGGGGCTACGAAGAGAAAGGTACTTATACAACCAAAGAAGCGTACCTCATTATTCTCAAAGATCAGTTGACCAAGGACAAGTTATGGGAGAAAATATGGAGTCCCCCGATCTGGCCAAAGATCTCCACATTCCTTTGGCTCCTATCCCACAACCGGATCCTCACCTGGGATAATCTCAGAAAAAGAAAATTTGAAGGACCCTCAATATGTCTCAATTGTAAAATGGAGGAGGAATCTGCTGTGCATCTTATGCAACTCTGTCCTTTTAGCAGGAAAATATGGGAGAAAGTCACATTCCGTTGCCAAAAGGAAGGCCGCGAGATAGGAGCCTTAAACAATACTTTACGCAACTGGCCTCAGAAACCTTATCAAAGTAACATTCTGAACTCGCTCTGGCAAATAATCCCGGGAATTGTAATGTGGAACCTATGGAAAGAGCGAAATCGCAGAATCTTCAAAAACCAATCAATGGATGAGCAGCAGGTATGGCAGATAATAAACAAGAATGTACAGGAAACACTATCCATCAAATGCTGGTCCCAGGAGGATTTCCCGTCCAATGACAAGGAGCAAGCAATATGGAATAATTGGCAAATCCACTTACATTTTTCCAATGTTCTCCCAAGCAATTCCAATAAACAGAAGGATATCTCTTCAACTTGGTCCCCTCCACCCATCAATACGTTCATTCTCAACTTTGACGGGGCTTCTAAAGGTAACCCTGGTTCCACAGGATATGGAGGAGTAGTAAGAAATCACCAAGGACAAGTGCTTAAAGTCTTCTTTGGCTCCATTGGATGGAACACCAACAATGTGGCTGAACTTGAAGGACTCTGGAAAGGTATCAACATCGCCCAAAAGGAAGGACTCC
This sequence comes from Pinus taeda, assembly GCA_000404065.3. Taxonomy (NCBI): domain Eukaryota; kingdom Viridiplantae; phylum Streptophyta; class Pinopsida; order Pinales; family Pinaceae; genus Pinus; species Pinus taeda. Next base: position 134,898 of record APFE030661333.1, on the reverse strand, counting down.
CTCCTCTAATTGTGGAAGGGGATTCCCAAATCTTAATCAACATGGCGACTAAGATTCAACAAGGAACAGAGGCACAAAAAGTCAGTAGGAGCTGGAGAATGGTAACCAGGCTGGAGCTTCTTCAATCTTGGTTAAGGGACAACAGAGCTATAACCTTCAACCACATAAGGCGCGAAGCGAATAAACTAGCAGACTTTCTGGCAAATTTAGGAGTAGACAAGGGGAAGGATCATTTCGAAGGATTACTTCAGGGTAATGTCTCAGAGACAGAATGGTCCACTTTTCAGGAGATACTAAGGAATGATACTCAGAGGAAAGCTCAAGATCACCCGGATGCGGGTGTTAATGATCGCATTTAAGATGAGTCGAAACCCACGCGCCGAGGACATGATGCCATGCTGCGGACAGGTGGTCGCCATGGGCTCTGGGCTGGTTTCTGCCCCAAAGGAATTTACGAGCCTTAATGGCTCTTCAATGCAGTGGTCTTTCCAAGGTTCTGATGACAGATATCTTGTCATGGCGCAAACATTCCTTATTCTGTGTTTGCAGTTCGGCTTTTGTTCTGGAGAATTCGTAGTTCAGGTTAGCGTGGAGGAGGAAGGCTCTGAGGGCAGCATACTCACCCTCGAGTCCTTCCCCTGCCCAATTCTTGCAGTGTGTTCTCGCTCGGCTCAGGTGAATTTGACGGTGGCAGTCGGGTTGCAGGGCCATCGGGGTAACATTTCCCGCGACATTCTTCTTGGCAGACGAAGGCACAAGGCCGTTAAGCTCCACCCTGGGTTCATTATGGCTCCGCGCGCTGGGTATCGTAGGCCTCACAGGGGAGGCAATTCTGGGCAGCAAGGCGGCTCCAGAGATAGTGGCCACTCAAGCCCGAGGCGTATCTCTCCTCTGGCCTGTGCTTCGCCACCCTCCTGCGATTCGGCGCACTCTGAGTCAGATTTAAGTAATGCAGTGCAGACCGCGACTCTTTATTACCGCCGCAAGAGGAACAAGCCTGTGGTTAAAGCCATGATAACAGTAATTTTTGCTGAGGAGGATGAGGAGGAAGGAAGTTGGAAGGCTGAAATGGAGGAAAAGACGCCTCCCTCCTCGGACAACACTTCCAAGCTAAAGGACAGTTCTTACAGCCCAGAATTACAAAGCAAGATGGACGAGGAGAACACCTTTGGTTACTCTAAAGAGCAGGCGGAAGCATTACAAGAAATCAGCAGCCTCAAAGGGAAAGAGCCCATGGTTACTTCTGAAGGACCACCAGAGGCTCAAAGGGAAACTCAAAACAACAGGCCTTCCTCTCCTCAGGGCAAGACAAAGAATGAGGAGTCTGAAGACTCTTTCGGTTATACTCTGTACCTCAAATTGCCACCTGGTATTGAACATATTGAAGATATTTTGGTTGGCATGGAGGTGACTTGGGAGCGTGACCCGGTTCGTGCAGCAGAAGACCGTAAGAAACGAGCGCTGGAACGAGAAGCTGAGGCGCGGAAGAAGCAGGGCAATTAATGGCAGAAGAGTCATGGGTAAGCCTGATCTCAGGCGAACGCTGTTTTTTCCTTTTTGGCTTAGTTTCGGTCTGGTGGCGAGCAGCAATTGTTAAAATGCTGATTATAAACACTGTTTCTTGTAATGGGTCTTGGGGTTTGGGTTAATTTCCAGTTTCTATGTTTGTCTATGTCGGTCTATGTCTGTCTATGTCGGTCTATGTCGCAGCACAAACTATCTCTGCTAGTATTTTTTGGAATCTCTAGCTTCTATACGCAGACAATCCAGGTTGATGAGGAAAGCTTTGACAGAGAGCTGAACACACGCTCTCAGAGGTTCACACCTCTTGTAAATACATTTTTTGGTTTTTAATATAATTAGTTTAGCCTTTGCCCAGCAAAAAAAAAGGTGAGAGGAATACTCGATTCTTTCACAAGGCAATGGTTCAACACCGACAACATAATAAGATCTTTTCATTGAAGGATGCCTCTGGAAACTTCCTTACTAAACATGATGAAATGGAAAACTTTTTGGTGGATCACTTCCACCCCCTCCTTTCAGAACCTTCCCTTGATTGATTAGAGGCTATCCAAAGAATAATTCGCCATATACCACATATGGTCAGTAGGGATAATAACCTTGCATTGACGATGGTAGTAACTCTAGAGGATATAGAGGATCTTGTCAAGGGGATGGCAAAAAATAAAGCACCAGGGTCGGACAGATTCATGAAAAAATTCTTCCAAGTGGCCTAGAGATTCATAGGGCAAGATATCTTGGATGTGGTGTGTTGGCTTATTGGGGCCTAACCCAAGTTCAACATTAATTAGCCAAACAAATCCCTACACTACTAGCCCTTTCAGCATCAGCTCACGGAGCGTGGACCAAAATCTCACTCGAAGCAGTATGGGGGGATGATGGAACCAAGTTTTCGCACCCTGAGATGGTCTTGATGTCGGTTTATTCCTTCTATTCCTGCCTTCATGCAGGTCACTTAGTTCTAGGGCTTTCCAGACGAGCCCTCTATTCTGCCCTTCAGTACCTCCACGAAAAGGTACGATTGACCTTTGCACAACCCTAACCTGCGGCTCAGGTACTTTCGCGCTACTAGGGCAGCGTACCGTGCAGATTCCAAAACTAGTCTAAGTGTCTTACTTATCTTATTAGATAATCATAGTTAGCACTGCGTAAATAGGTCTCTTATTTGCATTCAGTTATCCAACGTAATTACATACATTCGTGCATCACATAAGCATTATAAATGAAATTCATACATAACATGACAAGATGCATTAATCGGAACAAAGACACAAAATTTATAGAATACTTCTCTTTATTGATATCTTCAAGTGATTACAGACTCTACCCGCCCTGTGCACACAGCTGTAGGAGTCCCTGCACTCAGTTGAGGACTTCCACCCTAGGCCTTTGCACACTCAGTTGTAGAGCCTCTACCTACGCTACAACCCAAAACTTAGACTTCTTACTTCAAAGCTATGACTATCTTCTTGACTATTAACTACTTAGAGCTTACTTACTTAGCTCTTTTTATACAATCTCATGGTCCGCAGACCATGTGTAGATCTTTTACAACCAACTTTACTTTACAAAAATAAGGTCAGACAACCCTTTATAACTCATGACACCTTTGTGCTCTGTGACCACAAAATGTGGAGACTTTACAATTTTATTACAAAACTTGACCCAAACATGGAATTTTAGCCCCAAAATGTCATTGGGGGATCTCGTTTCCAACAGGCCCCCAACACAAACATCATGAATTTCCCTCGAGTCACTCGGCAGGCACAAAGATCTTTGCGTGAAGACCTTCAAGTTCAACTTGTATGACCGCAACCTCAGCAGTGCACTGTGCGGCCGCCTACTTCGCATCTTCGACCATTTGCTCGGTCACTGCTCCTGAACAGTAAGCCTGAAGCCTTTGCTGTGTTGCTTGCAGAGTCACAAGCTTTCCTTCAATAGAGCCTCTCACCATGTAAGCTTCATCCAACCAAGGCTTCAGTCTTGCCTTCAGCATTACTTCCTTGTGCAGCGCTGCATCAACCTGTTCTTTCAGCTGCTTGGCCTCCTGTAGCTTTGATAGTCTTTGTGTCAGCGTGACAGTTCGTGTTGTTCCCTTGACCTCATCATAGCGTTGTTGTAGCTCGCGCGCTTCTGTCTCTAATCATTGTTTATTGGGGTCCTCCTGCAAGCTTGTTAGGACCTCAAATGATTGCTCAAAAAGTTGCATGCAGCCTACTACTGCAATATCCACCGCTGCTGCTGCTTCTGTGATAGCAATCACCCACTACTCCTTCACTTCTAGCGGAGTTGAAGGTTGGGCCTTCAACTGTAATTCTGTGATTTGTAGGTTCAACTCCAACTGAACCCTTGCCAACTCAGCACGAGTGTCGTGCACCCTCATAGCCAACTTGCGGATGTGGACCTCCATTAGCTCCTCCTTAGGAATGGCCAACTATGGGACCATTCAACATGCCTCCTCGACGACCTGCATAATGCGTTTTCATCTGAGTGGTCACCTCGGTCACAACAGCGATGGAAGAGTCTCGTTGTAGTGCCATCTACTCGTTGTTGATCCATTGTTCATTGATCACCTAGAGGGCGCAGTGCTCATGGGCCCTCAACTTTGCAATCTCTCCATCCTACAAGAGGTGGAGCTCTTCACCAAGGAGCATTGCCAAATTCAACCCTACTCCCTTTAGGGTGCTGACAGTGGGCCTTTCAGCTTCGTTCTTCGCGGTTAGTGCTCCATCAGGCAGCACTATCGCACTGAAGGCCTTTGTGCACAGCATCTCGGCAGCTGCTGAAGTGTCGATAGTAAGGCTGGTGGACACTGTGCCAGCTTGGGATGCATGGGTCTACAGCTCTTGTAAACCTATTTGGATAGGCCCCAAGATTATTTGCTACTGCTGCTCAAACTATTGTAGGGTCTCTGCAGTGACATCTTGCACTGTGTCACTGATGTTGTGCATACCACCCTCTGTTAGCATGATAGGGTCCAATGATGCCTTGGTAGCCTTTGAATTCTTCCTGGACCCTCATTTCTCCTGCTCCCTCGGGCGCTTGATGCGAGTGGACATCTCTTGTGGGTCCACACCGTGTTGTTCTGTCTGCTCGTCTATCTCCTCCTCTGTCTCAGGTGAAGGTGACCTCGTGACTTTGTGAGAGCCTCACTCTGTCCCACCTGTCTGCTATGTTGTCTTTTGCGCGACATCGTGCTCTGCCTGGGCCTTGTCAACGGCCTCCTTTCTCTTTTCGGCCAGCTGAGTCATCTTTAGCTTGGCTTCCTCCTTTCTCTACACGATGGACTTGCTCCATCCCACCGCCAAGTCTGTTGTAGCGTGCCACTCTGCCGACCATTGATTAAGTATTGCATCAATGGTGTCATCCATTGCCAGATAAGGAAAGTCGTACCATTTCTGCGCAAGGTCCTTTTGCGCCATGATGAACACATGGTGAAAGTCTGCTTTAAATTTTGCATAGCCTTGCAGGTTGGCATGCATCGTAGGCGACAACCGTTGTTTGCGATTGATGGCCATGCAGATGTTCATCTCCATCAAGATCCAAAAGATCTTGATGTACTTGATTCGCTGCGCATCCATGGTCGCCCACAACAAAGCATACTTCGCTGCTTTTGGTAGATCTGGCACGAAAGAAGGGAATTGACTGTCCTCTAGCAGCTCCCATGCTACCAGTACAATTGACAGCAAGAGCCACATGTAGTGGAATGTCTTGCTGAGATGCTGCGCTTTGTAGAAGTTCATTAGGAACTTGCCGCGAAGGTAGTTCGACCAATTGAAGTGGACTGCTTCAGCATACTGGGTTGCTAGTGCGACAACAGGCGCCGACACCTCATCGGCGCGACACTTCCTCATCACTTTCCCTACTAGAATCTGTGTAGCTACCTTTACAGCAGGGTCGCAGATACAGGATATGGCATATCTGCGCAGCTTCTTCACCAATTTAAACTTTTTTTTCATGGATTCCGCGAGGGATCCTTTTCTGCCAAATATCATGGCCAGATTCTCTCTTGAGTAAGGCAATCACGTGATTCTATGGATCAACTTGTCAGTGATGGGTATTGGCTCCTCCATCCATAGACACCCATCATTCACCAAGCATAACAGCTGCTTGATGATCAATACTGTCACCGGGGTGCGGTTGTAGTGTGGCACTCAAAGCAGGTTGAGAAACCCTGCCTTGTCTACTCCTTTGAGCCACCTCCGTAGCTCCAATGCGGTCATTCCGCTGTTTGTTTCGATGATGTGGTGCATCAACTGCTCGGTCGCCAGGTGTGGGAACTTCTCATGATCAGCCAAGTCCTAGTCCTCAAGTTTTAGCAGCGGCACCTGCGCCAAGCGTAGTCCTTCGAAAACGATCTCATCTGGAAGTAGAGGGGTTTGCAAGGGGGTCTTTCTCTCATCGATTTCTTTCAGCACCTTGGTCTTGCCCTTGCGCGGAAGGACATACTCAAGCAACCGAGTGATAGGGTCAGCACCCTGGGCTTCAACCTCCTCCACTTCGACTCCTACATCCCCCTCATCCATTGATATGTCTTTAATTTCTTCCTCCTCCGGCTCAAATTTATGGCTTTTCCCTTCTCCTATGTGGTGGGATTTGGTGGGTTTCTTCATGGCGATGCATGCACCGGTATTGCAAGCTTCTTGCGCTTTTTATCCTTCACAGTTTCCTTGGTTGGGGTGGGATTTGGTCTCAGCGTTCTTGGCAATTTAGGGACTTTGGCTAGTGCCTCCGCAACCTTTAGAGCAACGACTTTTACCTTCATCTCAACTTCCAGCACCGACTCCTCTACTTTAGTATATATAGCTTCTGTGGGTGCCGACATAACGCTTTCCAACAGTGATCATGACGTCTCTCGTAAGTTTGCAAACACTGGAGTCACTTTCAAAGCCTCGAAGAATTCTCGATTCATGTGTGCCTGAGAGCTCAACAACTCAATTCTCAAAATGGCAAGTGTTTTTCGCTGGACAACCACTTGTAATTTATAGGGCATTTTGAATTCAAATTTGACCGTTCCCCCCAAATTCAGTTTATTAATGCCGGATTGGCCGAATATTTTCAAGGATTTGAGCCATAAATTTCATCTTGAATATTGGTCGCCTGCTCCATTTGGCCGCATTTCTACCATCAAATAATGAATAGTGACTTTAACGGTCACTTTTTGGCTGACCTGCGCGATTTCTCCCTGGGTAGCGCAGCTCCCTTCGTGCTGCTGCGAACCCTGTGACACTTCCTTACTTCGTACAATCCTCCAATCGTACAGCTCCCTAACCCGGGAAATGTAGTTTATAGTCCTGTGCCTCCTTTCAGTTGCCTGTAGCACTAAGACTGTGCTACCTTCATGTAGTCACATGGGTGGACCACCGGTGTATGGCTTCAAGTGACTGCCATTCACCTTTCCTGGGAAGGGATCTCCATTCAATTTGACCAGCTGTACCGCTCCTTCGTCTGTAATCTCCTTAATGACATAGGGCACTAACCAGTGCATTTTGAAATTCCCTGGAAATTTATCAAACTTACTATCATATAACAAAACCAGCTCATTTACCTTAAAGGTGCACAACTTAATGTGCCAATCATGCCATGCTTTTTCGCGCTGCTTTTGGACCTGTTGTGAAATCTAGCTAAAAATCTTTCTTCCTCAAGTTCATCGAGCTGCGCGAGCCTCTCCTTCAGGGCTCTGCGATCCGTCATACCTGTGAGTGTCGCTATGTGCAAACTATGCACAATGTATTCCATGGGAATCATTGATTCAACGCCATATACAAGCCTAAAGGGTGTTTGTTCAGTCAACTTATTGCATGTCGTTAGATAAGCCCATAAAACTGTAGGTATGCATAGGTCCCAATCACTTTGCTGAGCATTGCAAACCTTGGTCAGCGCGTTCTCTAGCACTTTATTGAATGCATCCACCATCTCGTTAGCCTGCAGGAGATAAGGTGTGCTCTTCTGGTGATATACTTGAAATTTCTTTGTTAGCACGCTAATCGTCTCATTCAGAAAGTGCGTATCGCAATCGCTCATCAAAATCTTTGAACAACCAAATCGTGTCAGTACATACTCAAAGAGGAACTTCGCAGTAGTTGTGCATGTACAATCCTTTACAGGTTGTGCCTCCACCCATTGAGTCAAATACTCTGTTGTGGTGATAATGTACCTCGCTCTCGTCTTTCCTTGGGGTTGGATGGGTCCCACAAAATCTATCGCCCATTTCTCAAAGGGTTGTAATGTCATATGTGGATTTAGAGGCATTTCATCCCTCCACGATGGCTTGCCAGTCCTTTGAAACACATCACACACTTTGCAGTAAGCTTTTGAATCCTGATGGAGGGTTGGCCACCACAACCCTACGCATAAAATCTTCTACACGGTCACTCTTCCTGCATAATGTCCTCCCGCAGTGCCCCCATTAGCATCCATGAGGATGCTGCTTCTTTCAAACTCTAGTTCATATCGTCGCAATATCTCATGAGACCCCATTTTGTACAAATGCCCAACAATGAAAGAAAAATCTGCCGCACGCACCACTAACTCCTTCTTTTGTTGGACGGTGTATCCTTCCAGGGTGGTTCCTGTCATTAAAAAGTATGATATCTTCAAAATGACCATCCACGACTCGTTAGGCAATCCTTCTTCCAAATTAGTGGGCTCTTTCCTTGCTTCAATGCACGACAGATGGTCCGTTTAGTTGTCCATGCTTCACAATAAATTCAAAATCATATTCTTGGAAAATTAACAACCACCTGTAGGTTCTCGCCCCAACACAGGCTTATTGACTAGGTACTTCAACACAGAGTGGTCTGTATACATCTTAAAATGGCCTCCCAACAAGTGGCGTCTAAACCTTTGGAGCGCATATACCATAGCTAATCCTTCGCACTCGGTGGTGGAATAGTTCTTCTCCGCCTTGGATAACCTTACTTATCTTATTAGATAATCAAAGTTAGCACCACGTAAATAATTCTCCTTATTTGTGTTCAAGTATCCAATGTAATTACATACATTCGCATATCACATAATGTTGGGTTGTGTTATATTCTTTCCACGTAGTTAATAGGGGGTTTGAAGGGCACCCATAACCCCATTTTATGGGGTCTGGGGTAGCGCCCCGGAAAATTTTGGTTTTGAACCCTATGTTATTTTGGGCAGACCCACCTATGGTTTTGTGCATGATTTTCGCACATGTTTTTTGGACGTGATGGTTTTCGGTCCATGGTATTGGACACGATGGTTTTCGGTCCATGGTATTGGATGCTTC
>APFE030661333.1:86022-110793 GCA_000404065.3 Pinus taeda | reverse complement strand
TGACAACGCAACCCTTAAGTGTGGTAGGAGCGAAGCCAAAAACCATTCGCTATGCTGTCTGTATGTTAAGTTCATGTTAGCTTCACATATTTTACACTTCAACCTCTGATCTAATTCCCAAGGTGTCTCGCCTGGTTGCATCGTGAATTCCTTGAACCCCACAATACACTGTGCTTTATATTTAGGCCTACTGAATTCTTTGTTCAGCGTGGTCTAGATGTCTGCCACTCCAGTATTTGGGCTATTGTTAGAGTACTTGATGTACCAGGTTAGCGCGTGATCCTATAGAAAACTAACCAGTGCTTCCTTCTTCGTGTGATCATCTGTAACACCCTAAGCTTCCCATATAGCTTTCACGACGAACCATAACTAGTCCAGGTCCTCATTTCCCAAGCCTTTAAACAAAGGAAACTTTACTGAATTTGCCATACTGAACTGCGGTGGAGGCGAAGGTAGTAAGGGTGAAGTCGTAGGTGATGGTGGTGAAGTTGGAGGTGGCAGTTGCAGAAATCCTTGTCGTATTAACTGAATAACACTTCACAGAGAAGCCTGTGCTACTCCTTCTTCATCACCTCATGGAGGTGAAATTAATGGACTATATTCAGGACCCTTTCTCCCTTCTTTCTTGTAAGTTTTTATGCTTCATGTAACCCTGAACATCAAGGAAGCTGCATAACTCATTTTTCGCACAATAACATTTTACTCCAGATATTCAAAGATTTCAAGTACTTACCTTGCAGACCTTTGAAAAAATGTTGCTCTACCTCATTGTAGCTGATGGAGGTGTCAACCGTGAATTCAATTACAAATCCTCCTATAATGCGATCGAGCCAATGATCGATAGCGTGGGTGATCTTATCCTCAGATGCTTCCAATCTCTGTATTAGCCATGAGGTCCAAACAATAGGACTGTCAAGTCTCCACCTTCCTTGGCTATTTGCTAGCTTCACGATCCAATCGTATAACTTAGCTGGAAAAGAGAAGAAAAAGATCTCGTGGATATCTATATACAAGTACCTATCCAGCCAATGTTCCTCTGTCAGTCGCGAGTTTCTGTTCTCCTATGCCGTTAATTTGTGGATCTTCCTATCCAACCAGTGTCTGATCTCTTTCTTACTTGGATTCCAGTGATACAACATCACACATATCTTATGCAGATTCCAGTCCCGATAACAGAACCATTTGTTGGCTTGTTGGGCACTGACCCAGTTTCAGTGTTAGTTAGCCAAACAAATCCCTACACTACTGGCCCTTTCGGCATCAGCTTGTGGAGTGCGGACCGAAGTCTTACCTGAAGCAATATGGGGGGATGCTGGAACCAAGTTTCTGCACCTTGAGATGGTCGTGATTTCAGTTTATTCCTTTTATTCATGCCTTTGCATAGGTCACTTAGTTCTAGGGCTTTCCAGACTAGCCCTCTATTTTGCCCTTCAGTACCTCCACAAAAAAGTACGATTGACCTTCACGCAACCCTAACATGCGGCTCAGGTACTTTCGCGTTGCTAGGGCATCGTACCGTGTAGATTCCCAAACCAGTCTAAGTGTCTTACTTATCTTATTAGAAAATCATAGTTAGCACCACACAAATAGATCTCCTTATTTGCATTCAATTATCCAATGTAATTACATACATTCACATATCACATAAGCATTATAAATGAAATTCATACACAACATGACAAGATGCATTAATGGGAACAAAGACACATAATTTACAGAATACTTCTCTTTATTGATATCTTCAAGTGATTACAGACTCTATCCACCCTGCACACACAGCTGCAGGGGTCCACGCACTCAGCTGCAGACTTCCACCCTAGGCCTCTGCGCACTCAGCTGCAGAGCCTCTACTTACGCTATGACCCAAAACTTAGACTTTTTACTTCAGAGCTATGACGATCTTCTTGACTATTAACTACTTAGAGCTTACTTAGCTCTTTTTATACAATCCCATGGCCCATGGACCATGGGTATATCTTTTACAACCAACTTTACTGTACAAAAATAAGGTCGGACAAACCTTTATGACTCATGACACCTTCACGCTCTGCAACCACAAAATGCGGATACTTTACAATTTTATTACAAAATTTGACCCAAACATGGGCTTTTAGCCCCAAAACTATCCTTGGAGGATCTCGTTCCCAACATGGTGGAAGAATCTTGAAGAAATCAAAAGGTATATCCTAGTTTTAACTCTATGTTCGTTTCATTAATTCCTAAATCTACCCATTCCGAGGATCTGCATGGTTTCAGACCCATTGCCCTTTGCAACATTATTTTAAAATTATTTCCACTATTATCGTAAAAAGGTTAAAACCACTCCTGTCCAATCTCATTTCCCTAGAAAAAAAATAAATTTGTTGAAGGCCATCAAATTCTGGATGGAATAATCACCTCCCAGGAAATTTTCCACTCTCTTAAACAACTCAAAATTCCTAATATGTGATCAAGCTTGAATTGTTGAAAGCCTATCATCGTCTTAGTTTGTCCTATCTCCTTAGATTTCTGAAGGATTTTGGTTTTGACCACAGATGGATTAGTTGGGTCTCTTCTCTTATCTCTTCTTCGGTCTTCTTGATCTTGCTCAATGGTTCCCCTTCCAGAACCTTCAATCCTTCTAGAGGTATTCGACAAGGAAATCCCTTCTCTCCCTTTCTCTTCATTCTGGCTGCTGAAGAATTGGGTAGATATTTCAGATCAACAGCTCAATCCTCCCATATCAAAGGCCTTCACCTCTGGGGTAATGACCTCCTCATCACTCACCGATAATTCAAGGATGATATCATGCTCTTTTGTCAAGTATCCCTTTGGGAAATTAGAAAGGTAAAATATATTCTTACTTATTTTATGCATGCATCCGAAAATTTGATAGAAAAATGATAAATCGAACATATTCTTCAACACCCTTGTTTCCATCCAAACTTTCCTAGCTCAGTCCCTAGGTTTTGGTATAGGTTCCTTGCCAATCAAATATTTAGGCATGCCCCTGGTGGTCAATTCATTAAAAATCTCCTGTTGGAAAGTTCTTCTCCAAAAAATTCAATCGAACCTCTATGGATGGGCTTTTAGGGCTCTAAATCTAGTAGGTAGGGTGGTCCATCTAAAGGTTGTTTTACAATCCATACTGATATACCAACTCTCGGTCATGGTTGTGCCAAAATCTTCGTGTATCGCCATGACGAATATTTTAAAAATTTTCCTTTAGGGAGGAGCTACTAAGAAATGGGCCTTGGTATCCTAGACAAATGTTATCAAACCCAAGATGGCAGGAGGTTTGGGTCTCAGAGACTTGTACATCCTAAATCAAGTCATGGGGGCCAAGCTATGGTGGATATGGTTAATGGTGGCCTCGACCCTTGGAAAAATATATGGACCATAAAATACATAATGTCGGACTCTATCGAAGAAAAATTAAGGTATTCAGATACTCCAAAGGGATTTTCAATCCAGAATGTGGCATCTACCAACAAAGGCCTCATTAACCAACACATATTTTGGGAAATCAGAAATGGGAGAAGCACCCTCTTTTGACATGATTCATGGCAATAGAGAGTGAAGTTGTTCAACATATAAGATTTGGGTGATATATTCCTTTTCATAAATAACCAAAATTGCTCCTAGGTGGATCAATTATGGCGTCCTTATTAGTTGGATCTGGTGTGGAGACAGTGGAAAGGTCAACAAGACTAGGTAAAACCTCTAACATCTAACCAATGGAAAACTCTACAAAAGAGCTTCAACCTAGGAAAATTGCAAAACAGGAAGGCCATGACATCTTTAGATGGGGCTAATCCAACAAAGGAATTTTCAACATCAAGGAAGCATATAAATTAGTAGTAGAAGAAAAACAAGAACATTTCGACCCTTTGTGGAGGAATATATGGACATGACACTTCTGGCCTATGGTTGCATATTTTTTTGTGGCTAGTCTATCGAAGAGAAATCCTCACCTGGGATCAGCTCCAGAAAAGAGGAATCCAAGGCCCCTCATTCTATATCCTATGTGGCCTCCAAAGTGAAGATCTGGAACATGCACTGAATACATGCTCCTTTGTAGATCAACTATGGAGACAACTAGGCCACCTTTTTGGTTACCTAGACCAAGATCAAAACAACATCAAGGAATCCATAGAAATTTGGAGAAAAGACATTTTTTCAAGCCCATTCATGAATTGTGCTTGGGGAGTAGAACTCAGTTTTCTTCTCTAGGCTATATGGAAAGAAAGGAACAGACAAAATTTTAAGGACCAAAGACACACTCAGGAAGGATTTTGGAATGGGATCATCCAGGATATAAGAGAGACAATCCTAGCAGATCAATGGCTTCCAAATGACTAGCAGGTTTCCCCTCATGAGGCTCAGATCCTTAGTCTCCTTAATATATCACCACAAATGATTGCCCATTCTTCTTAGAAACTCATGATATCCTCCAGATCCTCCCCTTCCCATTTCTCTTCCCCTCGACTGGTTTCTTAAAGTTAAACTTTGATGGGGATTCTAGAGGAAACCTGGGGGATGCAGGGTTTGGCGGTCTATTTAGAGACTCACAACATCAGCCTAGACTCATATATGTAGTAGACTCTGGATATGCTAGCAACAATGAGGTATAATTTAACACAATAAAGCAAGGACTTCTCATCGCTAAAAGAGCAGGTTATAGGAAATTGATGGTAGAAGGGGACTCCAACTTGGTGATTGAGGCTATTAAAAAACTGAACCATGGCTCAAACTAGGAGAAGCTCAGCCGTAGTTGGAGAACGACTCATTTAGTGCAAGACATAGGTGATCTCCTACCTTTTTTTGATTATATTATCCCATCCCATGTTAGGAGAGAAGAAAATAAAGCGTTTGATTTTTTTAGAAAATTGGGGTTGTTCAAACATGGGTAGGACTCTAGAGTCTATGTGGCCCTTATAAAACCTTAGATCTGAGCTAGTGGTTCTGTTACCTGAGCCACTTTTCCAGGCTAGCCTCCAGACCACTGCCCATAACTGTTTGTAGCTTTCCATAATCATAAATAACATGATGACAAGGCTAACTATTCAAAACTTGAACATGAACTTGACCTAGTCATGCCTAGTCCATGATAGACATTTTGTCAAACATATAAGCTATAGGTCATGAATGCATATCTGATCATAAACTTTTGAACTTCATTTTAGTATCACCAAGAAGGCTTAATGCCCTCTTAAGCTAGTTGCAACAACACTTGTTAGCCCATGCATTCATCAACCATTAAATGAATTATCAAATCATGAACAAGAGCCATAGCTAGAGAACACCATAGAATCATGCTTATAACTTGCATATAACCATAATAGAAACCATGAAAAACTAGACATAAAATCCACATAATAACAAGTGCTCATAGATTACAATAGGAAAATATCTCTGATTAACTTATGCAAAATCCAACCAAGTCAAGGACTTCCATGAAGCACCCAACCATAGATTGGTTTGAACCAAATATTTCTTTCAACCAATCACCCCCGTGCCATATTCCAAGCATGAATGTGGGATTTCATGGGATAAAACAAGACAAAATAAAATAGGGAATCTAGAGGTTAAACCACTTCCACCCTCAATCTACCGTGGTATCACCTAAACCAATCTCAAGATCACAAAACCAAACCTAGCTTAGATGCCTCAAAATTATTTCACCATACCTTGATGAATTTTCCTGTCGAGGGATTCCCGGAGAAAACCATGTCCACCCCCAACCCTTGGGGAATTTTCCTGAGACCACCTCACCTAGTTCCAAAACCTTATGGAAATCTAAAGCTCAACCAAGAATGAACCCCATCATGCCATGATTATCCAAGAAATGGAAAGGCAAACCTCAAACCATTGTCAAACTAGGTAAAACCCATGCCAATACAACAAATGAACCAAATAAAGAAATTCATGTACCATGCATTCACACCTCTGCTAGGAAATCACACATGCAACCTATTACTTGCAAAATCCTCCTGCTAAAGCTATTGATCCAACGTTCTCCTTACTTTCCTTTGCTTTTCCTTTCCATTCCTTTGCTTGCTTGCTTGCCTTTCTCCAAATCCAAATGATTTTCGAGGTGCTCCAAGAATGCTTTCTCCAAATCCAAGTGAATTCCCAGGTGCTCTAAGAATGTTTTCTCCAAATCCAAGTGAATTACCAGGTGCTCCAAGAATGCTCTAAGTGTGCAAGAGTGTAAGAGAGCCAAAATATAATTGACAAAATCTAAGCCAAAAGCTGTGAACTATTTCTCTAAAGCCTTTTTATCATTGATGTCTATTTTTTCTTCATTTTCCTTCAGTTTTCCTCTGATTTCCCTTGCATGCAAATTTATGTCTCTTCCCCTTCCTTTTCTCCCATTTTCCTTTATTTTCATAATTAAATGTCAATTAATGTCTCTTTGACTTTTCCAATGTCTTTTCCAATTTCCATAGCCATTATTGAACCACAAGTGATGTGCACTATAGTGTTTGCCCAAAATTCAACTTGGAATACATGTCTCGTAATCTTGGTCTTAGTTCACCTTTATTTTACTTTATTACATGAAATTTTAACCCAGGGTTGTTACTATGTCAATGGTTTGAAACTCCGTGGGAAAAAATCCATCCATGTTAAGGGCTGATGTCACCCAGGCCGGGTGCGATACTCGAATTATTTTGATGTCTTAGATGCTTCTAGGTCGTGGTTTGTCAAACCAAAGGTTAAATGTGTAGTCATCTCAAGACTCACACAACTTGGCAAACAAAACAAAAAAGAATTTGATATGTATGATACTATTTGAGATGTTTATTTATTGTTGAAGATACTCGTTAGAAGAGTCAATAAGAATTAAGCAATATTTTTATATTAAATAAGAAATTAGTGGTTTTATAATTTGAATTCTATAGTCATAATAATAAAGTAAATTTAGTGATATATATAATTATATATATATATATAATAATATATTATTATATATATATATATAATTTATTATATATATATATATATATATATATAATATAGATATATATAATATATATTGAAATGACTTTCTTGATGAGAATTTGCAATACAGTTTATTGTGAGATTGAGATTCTTAAAATACACTTTTGAATGCATAATGGATTCAACACCATGAAAAACTCCTAAGCACTCGATCTTTGGAGATTAAAAAATTTAAACTTATGATTTTTAAAAATCTGTACTGGATTTTGGACAAAGTTGACCAAAAAATTGATTGGGAAAAGGTCATTTCATCTATTAGCTAGACTACACACACACATAGATATCAATTGTAACATAAAATAAAAAGGAAATAAAATTAGTCACTAATGCAAATTCCCCTAAAGTTTTTATTTTTATTTTTATTTTTTTAACAAGAACCAAGAATAGCTACTATGTTAAAATACATTGAGCTAAAATTCAATTTAGATACATGATTTACATAAGCAAGTTGAAACTAGTGGACATGGTTGGAATGGAGCATGTATCAACTACCATCTACATAATTATGATGTTGAAGCTTTAGAACAAAATTCTAAAATATCTTCAATATTCCACTTGTACATTTTCTAATACTAACCTAAAAAAAACCAAACTCACAAGGCGTCCACCCCTTTTTCCCTTGTTAAGGAAGGGGTACATACCCATTTTACCCCTTCCACCTATTGACGGTGCTGGATACCACCAACATATAAGGGGTCTCCTGGATGTGAAGTCCCAATTAGATCTCACACCATTTGGAGTAGAAGCCCCATCCAGAGTATCAAACTGATCACCATAACACAAAGGTTCATCTTGGTTTCAATGTATAACGTAAGAGATTATATACATAAACCTTGAATAAATAAGTAAGTTGGCATTGTGAAATACCAATTGCAAGTGTAAAAGGGGCTTTCACGAGGGGGGAGGGAGGACAAAAGCGAGCCTCTAGAAGGAATTAATAGTATTAACCTATGAAGAGAACATGAGCAAAGAAAGATTCGTTAGTTATTAGTGAAATAGTTCACATAGGCACAATGATAAATAAACCACATATAACACACCTTCAATAACATAAGTACCAAAGCAATTGAAATAGTTCAATTTCCTAAGTACATATGAACAAAACATATATAGCAAACATCTAAAGAATAGTTCGAAGACATTCACAATACATGCATGGAAATGTGTTGGCTCATTGAGCTTCAATATTAGGTGAAAGATCCAAGTACACAGTTACAATGGTGAGGCACTAGTTCTAGTAGTGGAACATTAAGTCACTTATTTATTCTCCAAATAATATTTTTCTCTCCTATGCCAAGTAGAGAATCCAAGACTAGATCTCCAAATCTTAGCCTCCAAAAGGCCCTTTCTTGAGTTATGAGGTTGCTTTTATAACAAGAGGAATGTCTTTTCATATCCTCATAAAACTTGGATTACCCTCATGAATCTTGAACTTTTAAAGAACTCTTGAACTTCTAAATGAATTTTGGACATCTAAACAATCTTTGTCTATATATGACTATGTGACTCTTCATGTTCCACACGACTCTTAGACTTCCACACATTACATTTTGTCCTTTTTTGAGAATACATCATTGTATTCCACATGATGATGTGTCATGACACATGGACACATCTTGACCATTATTATTACACTTAAAAATTACAACTTGACAATTATGACATGGTCTTCATGATGAGGTGGCAATACCAAGTTTTTTTCCTTGTTGCTTCATCTTGCATTATTGATGACAAATCTGATCTATGATTCATCTTCATGGAAGATCTTCTTTTTTGCTTACCTTCACCCTTCAAAGTGTCTTTGATCAATATCATAATCCTCTGAGTCATCATGCAAAGTCTTCTTTTTGTCTTGGTCCATTATCTACTTCATTTCTTCATGATTATTCTTCTTTGAGCTTCATGTCTGCAAGTGTTCTTTGTTCATCTTCTTTACTATCTTCCTTGAGCATAAACTTGTCATGCTGAGATAGTACTCCTACTAATGAAGATCATTCATGGAAAGGAAAAAATGTCTTAAAAAATCTATTCTATCACTACCTAGCTTGTGGAATGATCAACTCATGATAGGCTCATGAGATGGTTAAAAGAAGAAGGCTTGATTAGGAGGGCGTAATCAAACTCATCAAGGCTCAAAAGAGGCCTTCAAGGTGCACTTGTATGCTCAAGAGAGAGAGAGAGAGAACTCAAGGGCACAAGGGTGCACTGCGAAGAGATGAAGGAGTGAGGCTTCGGGCCTTCAAGGTGAGCTCATGCGCTCAAAGAGACTAAGAAAGTGCAAGGGCACACTCAAAAGAGATGAAGGAGTAAGGCTTCGGGCCTTTAAGCTTTCAAGGTGCGCTAATGATCTCATGAGAACAAGGAGGGCACAAGGGTGCATGCCGAAGAGACAAAGGAAAAACACTTAAGCCTTTAGGGTGCACTCATGTGCTCAAAAAGGGCGCAGTTCTTCATGCCAAAGGAGTGTGCTCAAATGGAGGCTTCATGCTTCATGATTGCACCATGCACTCTAAAGGAATGATGAAGCTTCATGCTTCATGATTTCACCATGCGCTCTAAGGCTTTGTGTTTCATGAGTGTGCCATGAACCTAAGAGAATAATGAAGCTTCATGCTTCGTGAGTGTGCCATGCACTCAAGGAGGGCATAGTCCTTCAAGTTGAATGAGTTCGCTCATAGTCCAAAGTGCTCTCATTGTCTATAAGTGCACTCAGGATCTTACAGTGCGCTTTTAAAGTCAAGAAGGTCCTTGTTTGACAAGAGTGCACTTTTTAGAGGAGAGAAGGTCCCTGTTTGACCAAAGTGCATTTTTTAGTGGAGAGAATGTCCTTGTTCTTTTGAAGCACACTTTTTCACTAATCATGGGAGGCAAGACAAGGCTAGGTGACTTATACTTAGGAAGTAATAATTCACTATGAGAGGGAGGATACCTTAGAAAATACTAAGTGCACAAGTATGGGAGGAAACATATGTCAATGAGGTTCATAATTAAGTTTCACTTATCACCTAGTAAGAGGATTAATGCCTTTAGAACTGGTGTTGGGCTGAAGGACCGAGAAGAGCTCCCACAATGGATGTGTGGGAACAACAAAGTAGGAGAAAGAAATGCATCCTAAAATGACTCAAACATGGGTCACCCATATAAATGCCATCAATACAAGCCAATGAATGCATAGGACTCTTGAACAATAATCATACCTTAAAAAAATAGCAAAACGACATCTATTTCTAAGTGCAATAGTTGTAACAAAACATTACAACACTTAGAACACAAGCTATGATATAAGTGATGACTATGGAAAAAAGGTGCATTAAGCTGCATGAATGTGTCTAGCACATATTTCAATGATATGTAAGACCATGTAATTCAAAAGAGTGTGCTAAATATGCAAAGGCGTGACACATGCAAGAGTGAAACAAAAAAGTGACACCTGCATCAGGAGGGAAAGATGAAGATCACACTTGCAAAATGAAAACAACCTTAAAAGTGACACATACTAGAGTGAAAATAACACTTATTAAAGTAAAATCAAGTCAAAATAACAACTGCGAATGTGAAAGTGAGAATGCGCAAAATATGATAGTTGAGAAAAATCACCAAAATATAAGTACAAACACATCGAATCGAGTGGGACTGTCAATAAAGTGCACATTGACTGTTGACATGAGCTGAACATCACACAAACATTGTCTTGATGGATGGTGTTATGCCTGTCCAAGCTTGCATAAAGCAAGTGTTCTCATGAACTCATCAAAAAGTGTGCATGTGATTGCAAGTGACTTGAAGACTTAAATACTTGTCAAAACATCAAATGACCACGGAGTAACCATAAAGTGAAAGATCGTAAGATCCTCAATAGGCTCCAAAATTCAAGTGTGAGCAAAGTTTTGGAGGGTTTTGATCGTAGTGACAACACCTGGCAACACACTAGTAGAACTCCAACTTCTCTGTTTAGGTTTAATTCTCTAAGTGCAAGGTCTCAGTACTTTGGGAAGTATTGATTCATCCTGCAGATTACCTTGGCTTCCCTACTTAACTCGGTTAGAGATATAGTCCCATCCATTTCCTTACTTGTTTAAACACACAAAATATGTGCCATATCACAATTGTTTCAATTTGGGAAAGGGTAATATGAGCGGTGAGTTTAAGATATTTAGAGTATGAGTTTCATCTCTGGTGTTGCTCCACTACCAGTAGGCTTGGACAGTACCCTGACGGAGTCACTACTAGAGCATAAGTGTTTCTTCACTACCAAAGAGCCTAGATAGTACCCAAGCGAAGTCACTTGCTTCACCTCCTTGCATAGGAAGCCTTTCTCTTCTTTAACCCTTTATTTATTTATTTAATAGGATAGTGCTTCGACACTTATTATTTTCAACGTGCACAAGAGGGATCCTGAATTATTGAGAGTAGAGGGGGTTTCTCCTTCAAAGAAATATTTATATAACCTCTAATATTGGCTTGCTTGCTTTATATTTTCCCCTCATCCTTTCTCTACTCGATTGGATCAACAAGAAAACACTATTTACTTACAAACCCAAGTTGAGGAATGAGGATCCTAGAATAGATACGAAATTTACAACTCGACCAAAGGCTTTCCGTTTGAATGGATCATAGTTTCCATTCAAACATCATTGAATTTAAGTATATTTAAACCCAAGATAAAGAAGAGGTAACAGATTAACCAAGAATTATTCACCATCACAATTTCCATTTTCAAGTTTTGCCACATTGTCTTTTGACCCAATAGGAGAATATTTCATGCAAATTTTTACTAAACAAAAAAAAAGGAACATACATGAAAAGTCAACAAAACAAAAACAAAAAGAAAAGAAAATGGAGGTAGAACATAAAAGAACATGAAAAATATATAATAAGAAAACAAACAAATGCAAAGACTTGATGGAGAGCAGGGTAGAGGGTGGATGTAATGCAAGGGAAACTAAATGCAACTAAGCCTACTCATAACCTAACAAGCTAGAAGGTCAGGGCTAAGTGTAATGATATGTCCAATGGAGCCACTGCTATTGTTCCTGACCTACAAACACAAAGATAGAGAAATTACAACCAATATATAATAGTGTGCAACAAAAAATATAGAAGCTTGAAAATATTGCACAAAATATTGAACATATTTCTTAAAGGAAGAAATATGTGTCATATCACTTGAATTTACCCAACCTTCCACCTTACCTTGATGGATCCTTGTGAATATAGTTGTACTTGTATTGTCTTCCTCAGAAAACATCAAGAGAGGTTAGAGCCTACTTTTAGAAAATGAGCTTGTTAAGTAAGATGTTTCTAAATGATTATAGATTGGATCATGAAATTCAAAATAGTTCTCTTGAAGATCCCGAAATCCCCAATAGAAATAGTTTTCAATTAATGGTGTGGAATCATGATGGGAATCTTGCAAGGGAAAATAAATCTAATCAAATTCAAAAGGCTTGTCAAGATAGTGAGGACTTGGCATAACCATCAACTAAGGTTGAAGTACCTCAACTACTTGAAAGGTGTCTAAATATCGAGAAGATAGACCATAAAATTAAATTGGAGTACAACAACTATCATTAGGTACACTAGTGGGGAAATAATCATTTGAATGACAATTTTTATAACAATAACCATGATCAAATGGGTTGATTAAGGCATAAGCTTCTCAACCAATGGAGGAAGAAGATAAATCAATTTGAAATCAATTCAGGAAATAGAAACAACATTTATTGACACTGAAGAGGATATCTGGTGCCATGAAGATAATAAATGATCATCAAAATATTCACAAGAAGGATTAGGAGTTGATTACTTTCAAAAGAATGTGATAGGTATGAATCCTTATGCCAAATATATTTTTTATAAGGATCAAATTCATAACTCTGTTCATTCAAGAAAGGTATGCATTCCAAACCAGAGTTTGATATAAGAAACTTGCATGAAGATAAATAAACTAAAATAAGACCTTCAATCCAAGTGAAGGCCAAATATTGAAAGATAGAAAAACTATGTACAAAGCACCAAACATCTTTCAATAAGGGATTTGCATCCATTGAAATCATGCAAAGGAAATATTTTTTCCAGAATATCTAAATCTGATTTGGTTCAGGGGCTTCACTAGAGTTGTGAGAACTTGACATAACCACCAATGAAAGTTGAAGTGCTCAAATTCCTGGTGAGTCCCAAGAATTTCAAGAATTGTAGAATTGCATTTTGAGGAATGAATCGAATTATGCATGTTGTGTAGACAACTACTACTAGTAATGCTGATTAGATCCCTACCATCCAAATGGTAGCCATCTACATCATTGACTTGGTAAAAAATTACATCTTCAAAAATACATTACCCAAGTCATAAGGTTCTTCCAATTGCACATCCAAAGATGGATAGATTCAACAAATCTCACAAGAAACCTGAATAGAAGATAAGGGATAGTAAGGATAATTGATGATTTATTTAATTTCCTCTTCATTATGAATGATCTCACTACCATGTGTCAATTCAAAATCCAACTCATTAGATGTATTATCTCCATCACAAGTTAATGCCTTACAAAAGGTGGAACACAAGGGATTGTGAGGTGAAGAGGGAATTCTAATAAGAACATCTTCTTTAATTGAATTAGATTCAAGATATATATATTTAGAAACATATTTCTCTTGAGGAATCAAAAGATCAAAAGGCGCACTAGGGAAACCATCATTATATACAATAACACAGTCAGAATCAACATAATGAAGGTTGTCCAAAAATTTAGATTGATTAGGCAAATCAATTTCATTTAATACATCATCGATATTTCTAGATTCAAAATCAACTAAGGATCGGGGATCATTATCTTGGCATGGAGGATTATGAAAAAGATTAGAAATATCATAAGAATCCTCACCTTGCTACTCCTTTACCTATGAAATATGACTACATTTCTCCTGATCGAGAATTGAATTTGGAAGAGATTGATCAAGCGATTCAAGGGGAAAGGGATCATGAGAAAGAGATGATAGAGGAGGACAAGAATCAAAATCAGATTCAAGACTAGAGTTATGAGTGTAAATATCATCTTGAGGAATGGAAGGATTAACCTTTACATGAGGCTTCACGAACCATTGCAAGGTTTCCTCCATTGGATCTGAAGCATGGAAAGCAGAAGAATATTGAGGAGATGGATTAGGAATTCGATTTCTAGATTTCCCAACTTCAACATTATCACAAGGAGGTACCCAAATTGGTACTAGAAAAGGAGGAGGACAAGGAATAAAAGGAACAATAGGTTCCTCCTCTGAGATTAGAGGTGTCTCACAATTTACAAAAGTTGGGGAGAGAGGAACACTGGGGGTTTATATTCACACTAATTTAAAGAAATCCGAACCAAATGTTCAAACTTTTGCTTGAAGAAATCCAAATCCATATCTTCTTAAGGAAACTCATAACATAAGTGAAGGAATCTATTAGAAAAATCATTAATTGATTCATTAGGATTTATTCTAAGTTGATTGATTATTTTTATAAACGTCTCAGTAATCATACCTATCAAAAGCTTTATGAAGCTCCTTAAGAAATTGAATAAAACAATGATCGGAAGAAGATGGTAAGGTATGACACCATCGATTAACGCGACCTTCAAGAGTGAGGGTTAATATAATACACATAACATATTCATCATCGATTTCATGAGATTTACAAAACCCAAGAAAATCATTTATGTGTTTGGACCAAAATGTACCACCCTCGCCATCAAACTTGAATTGAGACAAGACATTGTTGAAATATGCAACAATAAATTCTCAATTTGATTTTGCATTGATTAAATGGAGAAAAAATGAATTTCCACATCAATATAAAACTTGGATGCAATTAACTTGTGTGAGATGGCTTGTGTCACCTAGTTTACTTAGTAAATTCAAGTTGGAGGAGTTAGAGTTCAATTAAACACTTGTGATTGCTAATTTGTAGCAATCAAAGTTAGTTATCTCAAGTTGTTTTTAGCTAAACTAGTTTTGACTGTTGGAGGAACTAGTGGAAGGTCAGTTGTGTAGTGGGACTTCAGTAAAATTCAGTGATCATCTAGTTAATTGATAAATCATCCCAAAATAGCTAGTGCATGCATAGAATTAGAGTTCCCTAGCTGTGGTGGGGATTCCGAGGCAATGTAACATCGGTTGTAAACTAGTCTTGAGTGTACATGTGTTGCATGCACTCTGATTCTTAACCTTAGTAATTGTGCAATCCATTTTGGAGAAATTCCTAAATAATAGGGGCCTAATTTCTCAAGGAATTGCATAAGGAAATAGGGGCTCAAGCAGAGGTAGAAATTGACTAAGTCTAGGTCAGAGCTTCTTAGTGATAAGAGATATAGGTTATTCACTTGCAAGTTGTGCTCAATTGAGTAAAGCAATTGTAATACATATGTATTTATCAAATTAATGTAAGCACCAAAAGGGGTTTTTAGCAGATTTCTTTGCCATGGAAAAATACTATGTGCATGTGTGTTATTTCTTATTGCATGTCTAAAATTTTTGTTCTCAATTGTGAACTGAATTAAGCAAAGTAGTAGAGTAGGTTTGTGTCTTCTGATTTTAATTAAAATCTCATTAACAATTGCAAATATACACCAAATTTTTTACATGGTATTAGAGCAGGATTCACATTAGTGCAGGAATTTTGAAGTTGTTTCTTAGGAAAATTGATTTTGCAGTTTAATGTAGCAAGATCTCTATAGAGTTGGGAAGATGAGCTTCAATGGACTGAGGCTAGAGTATGCATTGGAAGGCATCTATAATTTCATAGGATGAAAGGATCACATGGAGGAGGTATCATATGACAATGGATCACTAGAATACATCAAGAGAGATGTTGGAAAACCATCAGAATCTGATGTCTAGAACCTTGCTCAGTGGAATAAATATGTAGCCAAGGCGAGGAGAATAATCTTAGAGGGAGTGGGAGACCACATAGTCACAAATATCCATGGGAAAGAAACTCCTTATGCAATGTGGCAGGTGTTAACAGATCTATTCCAGAATAACAATGACCATAGGAAACTGGCGCTCAAGGTTAAACTTCAAAATATCAAGAAGCTGAAGAAAGAAACTATTCATCAATATATGAGTAGGTTCACATAAGTTCATGATGAGCTTGCAGGAGTTGTTGTTACTGTTTCAGATGACGACTTGGTAAGCCTAGCCCTTCTAAGCCTTCCCAAGAGCTGGCATAACTACAAAGATTCAGTGAATGGGAGGGAAAAATTACCGAATTGGGAACACTTATGGTTTGATTTGGTACATAGGAAATAAGGTGGAATACAAGAGATAGGACTTCATCCAAGGGTGAGGGTGAAGAAAACTTTGCGTTGGTTGGAAAGGGAAAGAAGGGAAAATGGAAGAAATATCAAACCAAACCAGAATCCAGCCAAGGGGGAAAGAAGAAATATTTTTCCAAAATTAAATGCTTCCATTGCCATGAATTCGGGTACTATGCCATGAAATGTCCACACAAAAATGTTGGCATTATGACAAATATGTTGTCCTTGATGACAACCTACTTAATAAAGATGTCGACATGATGGTAGAAGGATGAGTATTTAGGCCCATACAAATGTGACCAAAAGATTGGACAAAGGAATATCAATTCAGAGACAGATGAATGATAAAGATGAAGTTTGAGGGAATATACACGAATTCTGTGAATAAAAGTAGCGTACATATGCAAGTTTGGTGAAGAAAAGTCACATACCATTTCCACACCATAGTATTCTTAATACCAGTGGTCTTTACTATGGTATTGGCGCATAGTAGTGAGCGCAACAATGGATATTTGATCCCATCAAAGAATACCATCGGTATAACTACATAATTGGCCTAAGGTATTGGCTAAGGCCTATGATATATAAGGAGATGGAGATAAAAGTGCTAAGTGTGCATGATATGGGTTATTGATGAATCGTTTGATCTAAAATAAGTGTGCACCCAGGAGTGTGATGATGGATCAGATTTTATAGATTTGAAATGACTACACATTGAATAATCTTCTTATGGGTTGATAGATTTGTGATGATAATGTTATGATGTGTGTCTTTTATAGTGTGTGTCAAGATTTGGGTTTGATTGATGTGTTGTTGTGCAATGAAGGTATTATTTAGTAGTTACAGATCTATATATAATTTTTCTTCAGAAAGTTCGTGTAGTATGGACATATCTATACATGAGTATGCTTCTTGAAAGTAGCGTACATACGCAAAAGTGTCTTATAAGGGATGCGTACATATGCTAGGGTTTTGCTGTATATGATGTTTGATAAATCTTGTTGTGTTTTTTGTTATCTGTCAATGAAGTATTCCATGATGATCTGTGTTTGACAATGCTGATTGAAGTTGAATTGATTATATTATGAAATGTTTAATTGTAATGATGTTTCTATGAGATGATCTATATTTGGCTCAAAGATCTGTGACAAGGTCAATATGTGTTTAAGTGATTGATCGTGATTCAGTTTTAGGGTTTAATGTTTTTAGATCTATACGTAGGTTATTTGAAGAGAAAGCGCGCATATACACAGGTATGTCTCATAATAATAACATATATATTATGACATAAGGCTCACCGGGGTTTGCATTGACATGATCTAGTTTATTTGATGAACAGTAGGTGGTCTAACATTATGATGAAGAGTATACAGTAAATTGAAATGATCTAGTTGCTTTGGTTGTTTGAGATTCAATATTTGGTTTAATCAATGATTTGTTTATTAGTTTGGTTCAATGATTTGACACAAATATTGGCTTGAGTATTGTTTTTTGATATTTGGAATGGATTCAGTTTGAAATATTCTAAAAAGTGATCCACAAAGAATAGAAGATAAGGGGGTTGTAGCTCCCTTCCAGTAGAAGCTAGAAAATAAGAAAAGGTTGTAGCCTTCTGCAGGTGAGTTCCTGTGTACTGGTATGAGTCTGCACCAGTACACGTATTTTAAGAAATTTCTCTTTATAATAAAAGAAGAAGACGTAGACGACATCAACGGTGGTTTTTTCCCACATTGAATTTCCACCTAAAAATATTTGTGTTCATGTGTTGCTTGTGTGTGATGACTTATTCTATTCTTACTGCACATGATTATTTTTTAATTAATGTTTAATGAAGTAATGATATACTGGTTCAAGTTAAATAGATGATGAATTAACTGAAATAGTTAGTGATCTGGATATATGCTACTTTTCTTTATCACAATCGTGTACATACACATGTTTTCTTCATAACAGTCACGTACAAAAATTTGAATAAGAAAATAAAAGTTTAAGTAGTTTAAAATACTGATTCACCCCCCTCTCAATATTGTTCTAACAATTAGTATCAGAGTGGGTCCTTCAGAAGAAGCTTGATTTCTTGAAGGAAGATTCATCAAGATGAGAAACCAATAAGGATCAACATCTATCAAGCCTCCATTGTTCAATGGATCCAATCTAGTTTTTCGGAAAGTCAGAACTAGAGCTTACCAACAGTCACTTGGAGAAAATGTTTGGGGAATCGTTTAAGGAGGCTATCATATCCATCCTCTATTCCCACAGATGAAGCAAAAAAGAAAAAATATGAGACCAATGAAAAGGCTATCAATGCTCTGTTAGGAAGCTTGAAATAATCAGAATTTGTCAAATTCATGCAGCTGAATACTGCAAAGACTATATGGGACAAGATCATCCAAAGTTATGAAAGTGGCACCAAGGTAAAAAGTGTCAAACTTCAAACTCTTATAATTCAATATGAAACTCTCAAAATGCATAATGATGAAAGTAATGCAAGTTTCTTTCTTAGGGTAGATGAGATTGTGAATTTTATGAGAAATATTGGTGACGAAATAGAAGAATCATCACTATTTGAGAAAATATTAAGATCTCTAACCTCAAAATTCGATTCGAAAATCTCTACCATTGAAGAAATGTAGGATTTGAAGATTCTTACTATTGAATAACTTCATGGGATTTTAACAGCCTATGAAATGAGGAAGGGGGGTACCTTAAATATTAAAGAAGTTGCATTCAAAGCTACTTCTAAAGGAAAGGAAAAGGAGGAGCTTAATGAATCAGGTTATGTATTAGATGAAGAGGTAAATTTCGTAAAGAAACTCCAAGTAGGTACTAGTAGATTTAGAGGTAAGCTTCCTTTCAAGTGTTTTTCTTTTGGAAGAGTTGGTCATTGTGTTGCTAAATGACATTATAGAGAAACCATGAGAAAGGAAAGGATGCTACAAAAATGAAGGTTAGAATAAGGTTAAAAAACAAGTGAAGCTTCTACACACACGAATATAGTGATGGTATTTAAATTGGAGAAGAAGGTGAGTCTGATCAAGAATATTAACTACTTATGGCATTTGAAGATAAATGTATTGATGAATATGATGATGTTTTGATGGATGCCCTAGATGAAAAATATTATCTCATAGAAGAAATAACTCAGCTCAATTTTTTTTAGAAGAAGCTAAATTAGCTGAAAATGCTCTGAAGAAATAAATCCTAGAAAAGGAAAGGCATACTGAAAAGTTAGAACTAGAAGTTGTAAGTCTAAGGAAGGAACTTGAAAAATAAAAAAGTCTAAACATTAGATTTGCTAAAGGAAATAAGACCCTAGAATAAATCATCCAAGTACAATGCTCTCCTCTTATAAAAACGGGCTTGATACAATGGAGAATCATCAAAGGCTATAAAATCTTCTGAAACAGGTACAGGAAGCTATCTCAATGCAGTAAAAGGAAGCAATAAACAAAATTAGAGCTCTCAGCAAAGTAGTAAGGGATCAAATGTTTCTCAAGTGAATCACCCTTATCACAATCAAAGGGAAAACTACACAAGAAGGTACCACACTCCTAGGAACGTTTACTTTAATGATCAATACTTCACTTGCCATAATTTTGTTCATAAGGTTGCTCAGTGTGTTGCTTATAAAATTATCATGACTAGAGAAGCAAGAAACCAAAAGAATGAGATTGGGTTAAAGAAATTTACGAAACCTTCTCACCTATTCAAGATGAATTTGAATGTTCCTTTTGCAATAAATTTGGGCATAGAGAAACTGAATGCAAAATAAAAATATGATATACTCTTCATAATGAACAAAAAGCAACAACATCTAAGGTATGGAAAAAGAAAACCATAGAATCTAAGAATTATGGTTTAACTTTATATGTAGGAGATCAAGAAAATTTATGGTACATTGACAATGGAAGTTGAAAACACATGATAGGTGATAAAGAAAAGTTTATGTACTTTAATGAAATAAAGAAAGAAAAGAATGTAACATTTGGAAATAATTCACCTGTTGCTATCAAAGGAAAAGGAACTGTTTTGTTGAAAGAAAAAGTTAAAGATGGAAATGTTTTATTTGTTGATGAATTAAAACATAACTTATTGAGTGTTAGTCAGATGTGTGATCAAGGGCATGAGATATTTTTCAGATCAAAGAATTGTGTGGTACGAAATTTCAATACAGGTAAAATCATAACAAAGGGAACGAGAACTATAGGTAATGTGTATGTCTTGGAAGGCGGTTTAGAACATTGTTACTAGAGAAAATTAGAAGAAAGTTGGCTCTGACACAGAATATTGGGACACCTAAACTTCAGTCAACTACATAAGTCAAACACAATGGGAGCAGTTCGTGACTTTCCTAACATCTCTCTACCAACAAGTAACATATGCAAATCATGTCTATTTGGTAAGAAAACCAGGGTGCAGTTTAATACCAAAGAAGCTACTCGAAGTAATCCACTTGAGCTTATTTATACTGATTTATTTGGCTCTCTAAGAAATAAGTCTCCTTAGGGGGAACAATACTTCATATTATTCATCGATGATTTTACTTGCATGTGTTGGATTGGATTATTAAAACATAAAGATGAAGCATTTGATAAATTTAAAGTCTTCAAAGCTCTAGTAGAGAATGAGTTATATTTTAAAATCAAATGTCTTAGATCTGATAGAGGAGGAGAATTGATATCAAATGAGTTTTTCGACATTTGTGAAAAACATGGCATCAAGAGGTAGTTTTCTATAGCTAAAACTCCTCAAAAAAACAAAGTGGTTGAAAGAATGAACTAAACAATCCAACACATGGCACATGCCATGCTTGATGATTCTGTAACACCTTATACCTTCTAGGGGGGAGCAACACATACAACAATAAATATCCTCAACAAAGCTCATATTTAGGTAAAGAGTGACAAAACTCCTCATGAACTATGGTTTGGTAAACCTCCAAATGTCAAGCATTTTAGATTTTTTGGAAGAAAATGTTACATAAAGAATAATGATGATAAACTTGGAAACTTTGAAACTATAGCTTATGAAGGAATTCTCCTTGGATATTCCTCTAGAAGCAAAGGATATAAACGATGCGATAAAATACTTCAAAATATTGTTGAATGCATTGATGTTGTGATTGATGAAGCATCCACAGGTACCAAAAAGGAATCACCAATAGATGACGAAGATACTCCTACAACAAGCCAAAATAATGTTGGAGAAGGAATCAATGAAGCATCAGAAGAAGGAATTGACAGTGCATAAGCATAAGAAAAGGCTCCATCAAGGTATATCTAGAAAAATCATCAAGAATTTCAAATTCTAGGTGATAAGGAAGATGGAGTACAAACTAGAAGAAATACTTTAGGAACTTCTAGCTATCTAGCCTTACTATCCACAATTGAACCACAAAATGTAAACCAAGCTAGCAAAGATGAATGCTGGGTTAAGGCTACAAATGAATAGAAAAGAACCATAAATGGGAATTAGTACCAAGACCTCATGATAAAAATGTTATTGGGACAAAATGGGAATTCAAAAACAAACTAAATGAAAATGGAGAGGTAATTAGAAACAAATCAAGACTTGTATGCAAAGGCTATGTGCAACAAGAAGGGATAGACTTTGAAGAAACATTCACCCCTATAGCCAAACTTGAAGCCATAAGAATGTTCCTTGCATTTTCAATATTTCATAACTTTAAAGTATATCAAATGGATGTTAAATTTGCATTTCTAAATGGGGATTTAGAAGAAGAATTTTATATTGAACAACTTGAAGGGTTGATTCTAGGAAATGATAAAAACCTTGTTTGCAAACTCAAGATGGCATTATATGGGATAAAATAAGCTCCTCATGTGTGGTATTTTCCCACCACGTTCTCTACGAACCCCACGGACGATTCCTCACATAGTTCTAACACCTTGAATTCTTCTATCAACACTTGCTCTCACACTGCCACCCCAGACTCCATTAGGCATAATTAACCCCTCCCTGAGCTGTGACACTTCTGCCTTCCCCTGCACAGGGCGATATGAGGAACACAAACTCGAATTCATACTGATGGCCATGCAAACCAAACTCCCAAAAATAACACAATTCAACACCAAGGCCCACCCAATTAGACTCGGAACCATGCTCCCAGTTACGACACACTCTACAAATTAGCAGGCCTCCTCCATAAACCCAACAATCCACAACACAATTTGAGAAGGAAAGAGAACCCAAAGCCATTGGACACCTCAACCCATTTTCACCATGAAATAATAACAAATCCATGCTAACACTTCCAAACAACACCTCGCTTGGAATGGCCAAAGGAATACCTCCCATCTACACTCAAGAAAAACTGCGAGTTTAGACTCCCAAAAACCCAACTGACTTAGAGCCACTGGGCTTTGGCAAAGGGAATTTTTTGACTGACAACCCCAGGAAGGAAAAGCCAAGAAATGCCTATCCAAGAGAGCCAAAACAACGCGAGCACCAAAGCCTTGGCCCGAGCAAAACCACCACCACCAGAAACCCTGGCACTACTTGTAATAACAACAAACACCTTACACAAATAAACGAAGCGCTGCCACCCAAAATGCCAAAACAAGAAACCACCTAGGCCCAAGACACCAACAACCAATACCAACCAGTTCTTTAACAAGCACACACTCTAGCCAAGGAATGGAAAAGAAAGTTTCACCTAGAGTAGAAGGGAGAGAGCTGTTATCTTATTAAGCCCATAGGACGAGAAATAAACAAAATACATCCACCAGACCCACATAACCTGAAGAAATTTGAACATGGGAAAGTTCA
The DNA here is from genome assembly GCA_000404065.3 of Pinus taeda. Classification (NCBI taxonomy): domain Eukaryota; kingdom Viridiplantae; phylum Streptophyta; class Pinopsida; order Pinales; family Pinaceae; genus Pinus; species Pinus taeda. The sequence goes on along the minus strand of APFE030661333.1, from coordinate 87,724 downwards.
TATCCCTTAAAGAGCCAAATAAAACCCATACTACTTCATCCTCCACACTACTTAACCACCTAACGCCGATGCCATGGATCCTCAAGATGATACTATTCATTCGCACACAGGTAAGGGGTGATGTTTCACACATTTGAATCTAGAGTAATTAACCATAGCATAATGGGAGGGCTTAATGTCTGCCCTCCTCCGCTCATACCATATGTCGAGTGTCATCCTTCACGTGACATGGAGTTCCAAGTGCCCAAGACCCCCATTGGGGAACTTAATATAGAGTTTACACATGCCATGTAAAAATAATATAATTGATATTACATGATATGTAATTCATTCTAAATTTAGTTGACATGTAATAATTAAAACAAACATATTCTAATAATGAAACATAATTCTATTGTCAACCTTTAATAAAATATTTCAATGTTTATATTAAATAACATAGGTTTATATCTAGTTTATATAAAAAAGCAAAGTAATTTATTATTATTATTATTATTTTTCAATTTTTTTTTATAAGCTTGGTAGGACTACATCTTCATTATGTCCAACTTCTCACCCCGATCAGGGGATAGCACAATATTTGAACTCAAGACTCCTCCTGTTTGGTGAGAAACTTAATTTCCACAGCATTGCCAATGAGCTATCCCAAAAGAGACCTATATATATACTTTATTTAGGAAATTATGTAATTTTATTGCAAAATATAATTAAGAATTAATATTTAAAAATATATACTATGATAATATTAATATATAATAATATAATATATATATATAATATTCATTCTTAGAGATTTATATTCGTTATTTTTAATATGGAGTTGACATGTAACATTCATAAAAATATAAAAAAAGCAAATGCACAATGAAATGCCTCAATTATACGACATCTCTCTATCCCTATTATAATAATAAAGATATATAATATTCACAAATATAAATTAATTGGGGCATGCATTAACATTTTAATGTGTAGAATGTGAATCATAACTAAAATATTTCAATGGCACACACAACACGCATATAAAAAAAATGTGTATAAAGAGGAGAGAATCTTATGGATATATGTTTTCTACTTTTAAATATGATTAAGACATGTATTAACATTTTAATGTGTGGAATATGAATCATAAGTAAAATATTTCAATGTCAACTATGTATATTTCAATGTCAACTATCTATGTTGGCCTATATAGACATGTAAGATTTCCTATATACTATATAACACAAAGGAAATATAAAAGAAATATTTGCATGTTAAAATATTTAATTCCTCTTGGCTCTTGGGAGAATCCAAATTAAGATATATCTATATTAATTTTGAGCAATACACTAATAAAATGTTATATATATGTATAGAATGTGAATCATAAGTAAAATATTTCAATGTTAACTATGTATATTTCAATGTCAACTATCTATGTTGGCCTATATAGACATGTAACATTTCCTATATACTATTTAAAACAAAGGAAAGATAAAGGAAATATTTGCATGTTGAAATATTTGATTCCTCTTGGCTCTTGGTAGAATCCAAATTAAGATAGATTTATATTGATTTTGAGAAATACACTAATAAAATGTTGTATATATGTGTAGCATGTGAATAATAAGTAAAATATTTCAATGTCAACTATTTGCATGTTGAAATATTTGATTCCTCTTGTGGGTCTTGGTTTATATATATATATATATATATACTT